>JAQGAC010001417.1:0-14007 GCA_034696585.1 Isotomurus maculatus | reverse complement strand
GAATACACACACGTTCCCTACTTGAAATAATAGACCGAGAGATGCATCAAGCAAGAAGAGTCCTCACAAGACTCGCAGCACATTCTACTTGTTGAACAAAGGAAGAATAATGAAATGTGAGATTGATATGTCGAATGATTTCGCAAGACAAGATTCGCCTACTTAATCTACTAAAGAACACTCATCTCACTCCACATCCATCTTCCCACTTATCTCCACAGCGTTTCTGCTAACGGAAATGTGAAATAGTTCAGCCCAAAATGGACTGGCTGAGAGCAGCTTAGAAGCTCAGCTTCACCATTCCTCACGAACACGGTGTCCCTGAGCGAAACCTTAGTTAATGCACACTCATACATTTTTATGATTTGTGATTGCCATCCATTTCAACTTGGAAGGTTCATTTTAGACTTTAGACACCAACCAAAATTATGTTAAGTGCCTTATTAACCAGGAGAGAGTATAAGTGGGAGAGCATACAGAGGGAGACTTTCAAAAAATAAATGCTCGCTTTGCAGCTGCTGCTAATAAAATGAATCCTCGGAGCAGTTTCTGTCTGCATTGGAAGAAACTCTTGGATTTTTAAGTCGAAGGAGAAGGTGTATAATATTAACATGAAGGTAGAGAGTAGAAGGCGCTTAGGATAATAAACCATATTGGCATATATGTGGCAAAGAGATTCACTTCTGAAAGCTCATCCATAAATCTGAATCTGACTATCTAACTCGTTCGATGTGCACGGAGATGTCCCCAGCAAGTACGAACGGCTTAACATGCTATGGGACTCGATTCACAAAGTAGTTCAATTGCGAAAAGCAATCTGTGCAAAAAGCAATCTTTCCTGTGCATGCATAATCCCATTGTTGTGTGTGAGAATGAAAGAGTAGGACAGCCAAACCTCATCCAACAATAATCAAATCCAAGGTTGCTTTACAACAACTTATGTTTTGGATGTGCAGTAAAATCTCAGATGCATCCCCAATTCCAACCATTAGCTCTCTTCTGCTTAATACAAGTTCCTTAATCGTCATAAAACCTGATATTCCTATCGATTAAGGGAAAATACATTGCTTAAGTTCACATGCAACATAGAACACTGTGAATGGCTAATGACAATGGGTATTTTGCTGTATTATCTGACTGTTCCAACAATGAAGCTTCAGAGGACACTTTGTTTCACGATGCCCCACGCATGAAAAAAGCGCACGAAATTCAAACTCTGCTTTTGGTTTGTCTTCTTGCTGAGCGGTGACATAGCACAAACTTTCTTGCAACTTGGAAAACGTCTTTTCAGTAAATTGTTATTTTCCATTTTTGAAAAGGTTTTGCAAAGAAAAATTCGAAATTTCAACATGGCGTTGGAGGAACTGTGTGGATTCAAAGTTGGATCATTTGCTCTTTCGAAATTTGGAGGAATTTCGGAAGATGAAAGCGATATTGAAGTATTCTCCCGGAACATGAAGAACAGCATGGATTTGATGATGCCACCGGTCGCTGATGTGAGTTTTTTTTTAATTTTTAAAGTTGTATTTGCATAGATTTGATTTGATACTAACACTGTGGTCGGTTGGCTTTCACAGATTCCTGAGTTGGAAGACATGAAACGGGATTACTTGGACCCCTTTCACGGACCCAAGAATGGACAAGTGTCTATGTTTGGGCCGTTGATGTCTGCCCCACAGGCTTTAAGAAAGACCGGTGACTCAGGAATTAAGATTCAAATGGACCATGGAACAACTACTCTCGGGTTTAAGTACAATGGAGGAGTCATCATTGCCGTGGACTCGAGAGCTACCGGAGGAATGTACATAGGATCACAGCAAGTGAAGAAAATCATTGAGATCAACGAATATCTGGTGGGGACTATGGCTGGGGGTGCTGCTGATTGTGTTTATTGGGAGAGAAACTTGGCCAAACAATGCCGTCTGTACGAACTCAAGAACAGGGAGAGGATCTCTGTCGCTGCAGCCAGCAAGATTCTGGCTAATATTATGTACAACTATAAAGGTCAAGGGTTATCAATGGGTACTATGATTGCGGGATGGGACAAACGAGGACCTGCTATTTACTACGTCGATGATGATGGACGACGAGCAACTGGAAAATTGTTCAGTGTAGGATCTGGCGCTACCTATGCTCTTGGTGTGCTCGACTCAGGATACAAGTAATTTTCGTTTGTTTAAATGGTGTCTGCGGATTTCTGGGATCAATTTTTATGTATTTATTTCATTCTATTTCTTTTAGGGACGATATGACAGACGAAGAAGCCCAAGAACTAGGCCGTAGAGCAATTTACCATGCTACTCATCGTGACGCAGCCAGTGGTGGTATTGTCCGAGTCTATCACGTAAGACTTGCATCAGTCTTTTGTATTATTGTCTCAACACAAATACTATTGGATCTCTCTAGTGAATGTTTTGATTTCTGATACGTTTAGATCAAAGCTGATGGATGGCACAAAATATCTGAAATTGATCAGAATGACTACTACGATAAGTACTCTACTCAGAAGCTGGAAATCAAAGTTTAATGATGAATTCAAAGCATTCAAGAAATTCACGTATTTATAATAAATATCACTAAATACTTTCATGTTTGGTAAATGTAATCCTAATGTTTTTTAAAATCAAAAATAGTAAAGTGGAATTGTAAGGAAAAAGATTTTTCAACTGGATATTTGCTCATTTATGTTTTATCTGAAAGCATAATGCCAACACGAAGCAAATAAAATAATACCCTTCTTATAGAACTTCACGGTTTACTTTCACGCAGACGTCTCACTTTACAATAAGCTGTCAGATTCTATAGGAGGTCCTACCTTCCATCTCTGGTTGATTTCAATAAGCTGATGCCAGAATATGGGATCGATGTAATTAACTAATGAATTGAGTATTAGCAGAAGCTGTCAGAAAAAACTTGAATGTTCCATGTGAGAGATTTAAGTAGCGTTTTCAGTCACAAACTCAGTTTACCACGGTAAACATTACGCTTATTTGCGAATACGGCCAAAATTACTCATGCTCATGTGATGTACCATCGATAACCTAAACTTCAGCATAAAACTTCGTCTGCTATAATGATAATTATTGTAGTTCTCTGTGTTTGCCTTTGCTCGCATGCCAAATTGCGAACAACACAAAGCCTTGAGCCTGAGCACTATAGTTCACATTTCACATTGTGAACCTCTCTTGAGTTTCTGTTGCTCGAATACCATTCAGTAACCTACACCAGCAGACGTCAAACACTTTCATTTACACTGTACAGTGTACACCAGAAAAATAGAGATCACCACAATGATCATATACACGCGCATATGTACTGCAGACAACCATTAGTCACTCTATTCCTACGTACACTCTACTCGTTTATGTGCAGTAACAATCGTGTTGAATTTCAGCTGAGACTTCATTTTAATAATTATTGTTCTTTCTGTACCTAAAGTGGATTAGCGCTTTCAATTCAATTGTGTAGTTAAACGATTTCCAAAGTATTGCAAAAACAGCTCTGGAAAGTCTGGACAGTGTTTGACGTTTTGGTAGAAACCAGAATCAAGTGAGCCGAGCAATAACCTTCTCAATTACATTTAAAGAATTGATTTACATTAGGCGTTTCTTTGTTCCACAGAAAAATCAAAAATGGCATCTAACGAACCTCCTCCCCCGTACTTCGAGGGAACAAAGGTGCCTCCACCCCCTTATGCACAGGAAGGACGTAAGTGACTGGCGACTCTATTTCAGTTCTAGTATTTTGACAGTTGTATTTTAAATATTCATTGATTTTTTTAGATTTCGGAGGAGCTCAGGGACAGCCACCCCCAGCAGGATGGGGAGCGATGCCTCCTCCACCGCCGCCTTATCAATATGGAGCTACAAGCCAAACGACAACTGTGACAATCCAACCAGGCTTACATGGAAATGTCATAACTTCGCGACAGACTCCAGTTGGACCTGCCACTCAAGTCATAATCGTTGGAAACGGATGTCCTAATTGTCGAGTGAGTGTTTCGTATTTACTTTTAATGCAACACACATCTTTTCGTCTGTCTGTGGAGACGGACTAATTCATTCGATTAATTGGCACTTTTGCAGGCTGGAGTGTTGACGGATTCGTACGGTTTCTGTGCGATCTTTATGGCCTTGTTCTTCTTCCCTATTGGAATTCTTTGTTGCCTTGCTATGCGTGAAAAGCGATGTACAAATTGTGGAGCTTCGTTTTAAGATTCAGTTCCGTGTTTAATCTTACTCGATATTTAATGGACATGAATGATACAAGGAAATGTGATGATTAATTAATTACTAAATAGTATTTAAGTAAATGAGGGAAATTACGTTATGAGATGGTGTTTATACTGCAAACAAATGGACTTTAAAGAGAGCTATAAAACTACGCGAGTCGTAAGTGTATATCGTTAGTTCCAATATTGTTATGAAGATGAAGTACAGTTTACGTATACTTCACATTTTCCCAACTTTTTGAAAATTGATTCCAAAAGCCTTACCTGTTTACAAGGGCTGTATTATTAATAATATATACTGTTAATAAGTTATTCCCTTTCTCGTCTCTTTTAATCATTCTGTTACTTCGAAATCATTGTATGTGTGCTATAAGTAAATGGGACTGAATAAAGTTAAATAAAAATAAATGCGCAATTCGTTAATATGGCTGGAAATCTCCGTGTCATCCTAAATAATTGATTGTATTTCATAAAAACCCTAGTTTTTGTTGCGTGCTCATTAATTGTACTTCACATTCACCACCCGTTTATTAAACGAGATGACAGATAAGAATTCCATCCGGATGACTCGGCTGTATATCTTTAAATTATTCATTCTCTTTTATAAATGAATCCTGTAATCTTCGCAGTGAGGAGCAATCAATCAAGATAAGTGGCTCTCTTTTGACATGTCCTTATTACAGTTTAGATTAGTCCACAACTCTGTGTCGAGATCGCTTCAATCCAATTCTGACTGGTCAAAGAGTTCCACACCTCCAATCCAGCCTTTCTTTTTATCTTCGTCCCAATTTTGAGCATCAAGATGCAGTCCAAATGGGCTGGAAGGCAAGTCGCAGGAATCCTGTTGTTTCTTTTTCTGACAATTTCCTTCACGTTGAGTGGAAAAGTCACAAACAAAACAGCCTCAAAGCTCCAGGATGACAAGTACCGACCTCAGATTCACTTCAGCATAGCAGCCAACTGGATAAACGACCCGAATGGAATGGTTTACTTGGACGGAGAGTACCACCTGTTTTATCAATACTACCCGGACGGAGATACCTGGGGACCTATGCACTGGGGACATTCCATCAGCAGAGACCTGGTTACATGGACAGACCTTCCCATCGCCTTGTATCCTGACGACTTGGGTCTCATCTTCAGCGGCAGTGCGGTCACAGATGCGTCCAACTCGAGTGGATTCCAAACAGGCAGTGTTACACCCATCATCGCCATGTTTACTCACGCAGGAGATGTTCAAGCGCAGTCCATCGCTTACAGCAATGACAACGCCAGGACGTTCGTCAAGTTTGACGGCAACCCGGTCATTCCGAATCCAGGTGAGGACATAACTTCATGCTTACACGTTAAACGAACTTTCCAACGCTATTTGGTTATCTTAAAGGAATTCCGGACTTCAGAGACCCCAAAGTGATTCGCTACATGGACTCTTGGATTGTTGTCCTCGCTGTAGGTCAAGTCGTTCAGTTCTACCGCTCCATAGACCTTAAGACGTGGGAGTATGCCTCCGAATTCGGAGAAGGTCAAGGTGCTCACACTGGAGTTTGGGAGTGTCCTGACATCCGCTCGTTTGAAGTCGATGGAACAACCGTTTGGGTGTTGTTTGTCAGTATCAATCCTGGAGGTTTGTCCGCTACACTTTCTTCGCTATTCGTTGGAAAACAATTAAGTGGTTAAGTGTTTTGCTGCAGGTCCCAATGGAGGATCGGTGACGCAATACTTCGTTGGAGACTTTGACGGGACGAAATTCAGTAGTTCTCAGGTGGAGCCCTTGTGGATGGACTGGGGAGTGGACAACTACGCTGGAGTGACTTTCTACAATGAGCCACAGGGGAGGTCGATAATGATGGCGTGGATGAACAATTGGGACTACGCTAACCAACTCCCAACGAATGGATGGAGGGGTCAGATGACTTTGCCTAGAGCTCTGGAACTCAAAATCGCATCTGGACAAGTTCGGCTTGTGTCTTCGCCTGCACCTGAACTTAGTCTTCTTAACAATGCTCAGCAGTTGTACACTCAGAATGCGCCACGAGATTTGGCTGGGGACTCGAATCTGACCATTTCCAATGATTTTGGGTGGTCGAATCCACTCATGTTCCTCGACCTGAATTTCGACATCTCCCAGTTTGGAGACACTTCGAGCATCGCCATCTGCTTCGTCAACAGTTTGAATCAGGAGGTGTGCACAGGTAAATAAAGGAACCCTTCACAGTTCAAAATCCATCCGAAATCTCTAGGCCTGTTGTGCTATAAATAAGTATTCATGCAATGGACAGGTTTCGACAACGGACGAGAACTGGGGATCTTCTTGGACAGGGAGCGAAGTGGACTGACCAACTTCCACAATAACTTCGCGAGACGATCCACAGCCAAGCGAGAGATTAACGATAAGACGATCCGATTCCAAATCTACTTGGATGTGTCAGCTATGGAACTGTTTGTTGACTCCGGACTCACTTGCATGACTGCGTTGTTCTATCCGGATGAGCCGTACACTCAGGTCCAAATCAGACACCACGGGGCCAACGGAACTCTCACGTTAACGTCTGCAATTGCGCAAGGGCTCAAGTCTATGAGTGAAGTTAAATAATCAGCGTACGGTTGATGTATTCTTATGAAGTCGAAGTAGCAACTAATAAAAGTTCAGCTTCAACTTTTTCTTTGTTTTACGAGTGTCAGTTTCCCATTTTACACGATTTTCATAATTCGAAGTCATGAGTTAAAAAGTACTTTTACAATCGTGTTTATTATTCAAAATTCAAAGACGTCAAGAAGCATTTGCAACGTTGATTTATGTTGTCTTTTAGGTTACTCGGCACACATGTAGGAGAGCAAAATCTTTCATATTAATGATTATTCAAATTCATCAAAAACAGTAGTACGTCCCTGAAGTAAAATAAAATATTCTAGATTTTAAGTACTTTATTCGACTTTACTTGTTCTTTACCTACAGAAGCAGTCTTTGTCTAAGTCTGGTTTTATGATGAAGATTCTGATTCGTAAAAAGTATTTTATAACATCAGACAGGAAGTCTCTGCAGATAAGGATTGTATAATTCGTCTTCTCATCAAAATCGCCTCTACGTCCCTCCGGAAAAAAATCATCTACAATCAGATTCATAAAAACTAATGGAATGGAATGTATATAGGGGAATGAGAAGTAATCAGGCAAGGTAAAGTAACGCCTGTCTCGAGTTCTCAAGTCCCAAATATAGAAATCAAGAAATACAACTAAACCTTTTAGGCATACAAAGACAATACAAAGATCGTGAGTACTTGTATTCCAGCGATAGAAATTCAATGCTAAAAGGTGAATATTATTCTGAACTGGACAAAATGTTGAGCACGTAGAATGCTATCGCTTTTAGACTACGCTTTCATCAATCAGGAGTCTGTAAAAAACCGAGTGTCGAGATTTTGTACTGAATAATAATGGGCTTCAGCCTCAAGGACACTCTCATTCTCATATTCCATGGAAAAGGTGTGGTTGATTCCGATTCTTGTCCAGTACCTATTAACTCTTAATCTACAGTCTTTAGATTCCAGCGACCGCGTGCAACTACATTCCCATTGTGCAATTTATGCCAACTACTTAACTACACCTTCGCAGTTTAACAGCAAATGCGTAAAGATGAAAGCCCACAGAATATTCAGAAGCATGCGATTATACTGTAATAAGTAACCATTTACGTAGATGTGTGGGTGAATGAAATGAACTTTAAGGTTTATGCAGAATTAAAGAACAGAGTGCGAGTTGGGATGGATGACTTTTATTGGATAACAAATCAGAAAATCAAAAAGTTGATTTCTGAGTAACAATTCGGATGTTGTTGTGGACTGTGGATGTTTTAAAAGAGTTTGACTAAAGTTGGAAGGGGTCAAAACATTTGAGAAACTAAATTTCAAAATGGGGTAATTTAATAGGCGATTTTGTATCCGTGTTGCTCAACTGGAATTCAAGAAACAAATTGCAAATTAGCAGATGAAATTCAAGGAGAATTCATAGCGTAACCTCAAGAGATCGAAGACCCACCTGGTTCGTAAGTCTGGACGACCTTGGCTCCGGTGGAGTAGACAACTGGAGCTGGAGCAGCGATGACGGATGGAGCAGCAGCATAGGTGATTGGAGCTGGAGCGGCAGCGTAGGCAATTGGAGCTGGTCCGGCAGCATAGGCAATTGGAGCTTGGACAACAGCTGGGCCAGCAGCGTAGGTCAAGACTGGAGCAACGTTAGCGAGCTTCACAGTGGAGGCTGGTGGAGAAGCAACGCTGACGACTTGAGCGACGCCGGCATAAGCAACGGCGACGACGGCAAGGATGACGGCCTAAGAAATAAGAAACCCGTCTTAATTAATTGCTACTTATCACTGGGAAATGTGAGACACTTTCCAAACAACCAAAGATGATTGGAACTTACAACTTTGGCGAACATGGTGAAGATTGAAGAGGTTTTTGGGACTGGAAGGGTAATCCAAGAGAGTTGAGCAAACACGAATGATACTGGAACGCCCAACGCTAAGTCTTTATATACTCGGAGGCTTCAGCAGGTCATGGAAAAAAAGCATTCCAGAAGAAAGGGTTCACCATGCTTGACCAGCCCACCCCATCCATCCTTATCACAGACAGTAAAAGCCAACGATGCAAAAATCCAGCCAGGTGGGGAATTAAAGAACATTAAACTAGGACAGGTACATAGGCACTCATTACAACTTCTTCTTGGGACAACCCACTTCAGATGTTAAAGCCAGAAGAATCCTACGTAATCATATCTACAATACGAATCCCATAGTGTGTGCAAAGATATCCCTAATTTACGAAGCTGTGAATTTGTGTCTACAAATATTGTCCCGTATTTAAGGTACACTTCAATATTAATGGCATCTTCATTGAAGTCCAGCCACAAATAACATAGAATAAATACGTGTCGATAATGTTTCCGGGTTAAAATCGACATGATTCGCCGTAGTAAAAACATAGGAACTTAAATGTGATGAGGACCGGTGAAGGAGTCGATGTCCACAAAAGATCTACACACATAAGTTCCGTGTTAACAGACGCGATATTATTAAATCTCATTTGATTCCTTAATGGGAGAAGCAACGCGAGTAATGATTGATGGATGAAAAAAGTCGCATCTGAAGAAACTGCAGGGTCATGTTTCTTGTTTGACAAAGAACAAAGTGAATGTAGGAGAGTTCGATTAGAGTGTGGATAAAAATGCCAAGGGAGGAGAGATTATTTATTGGCCAGGAGGAATATTCACACACACGGTTGACGATGCAATCTAGTCAATGCAAATTTATATGAATGGGTGGTGGATCTTCTGTGATTTCAGATTTGCAAGGGAGGATTGAGAGAGAATAGGCAGTCGCGTCTTAATTGCATGGAGAGATCGTGATTTGTGAGATGTGATTGAATTTAGTAAGCAAGGTCGCCTGCTTTTGTTGTTCTTAAGTTTTGCGTGTGTCCACTACTCCAACGCTCCACATGATGATAAGTAGTGTTGAGACAAATTAAAAGCTTTGTTCGAGATTTCAAGAATCGAGACAGTGTAAACTGGTTTCACTCGGATGTGAGTTATTTTTAATTTTGGAAGCCACAGGATGCAATGCTTATCTGATTCCAGGTTTTCGTCTTGTTCCAGTGAAGCTTATCATTTCATCGGGATCGGGTACCATTGTAAATTGTAAATGATGTAAGTTTGTGAGAATTAATAAACATTTATTCAGACACGCACATGCCATAAATTATTATTGTGAGAGGCCCATCAGGACAAAAAGTATGATTTAACTGTAAAAGTCTGGAGTGTGACACACTAGACTGTCTCAGGAGATCTTTGTATCTATTGAATATGAATTACTTGTTATAAAACAAATCTACAGATCTCTCTAAGGATAAATTATCCACTTTTTGGTAGTAACTGTAAGTGCCTGGAGCAATTTTTGCGTAATCACGTTTATCATATGGCTCATCTTCCTTTGCTCCTCAAGGTCTTCAAGCCTCAATCCTTAATTTTTGCAAGATCAGTGCAAAACGAAAGGAATGGGGTAAAAGTAAAAACTGGAGAGCATTAATTAGTGTGCCAACTCTCACTCTGATTGATGGGATAAGAAAGATACTTGATACTTTATACTTGCCAAATTCTTGAGAACCTCAATTACAAGCTTGTATAATAAAGTTGGTGAATATCTTAAGCCGGATTTTAATTTAATTGTTGCATGCTTCCTGTGGAAAGGAAACTCTCTTTTAGATATATCCGGTGATAAGATTCAGTATCCATCCAGTTCTTTAAATAAAAATATATGAAGGGCTAAAAGACACGTGATGAATTTCGGTGATCATAAATCGATGATGAATAATGAATGCATTCCTTTGAATTAAATTGCAATTGCCATCATGAGTGAAGCAGGCTCACATTGAGGTAGGACAGAGGATCACGATAGCTTGCCCACCATGTAACTGAACTGAATATGCGCTTAAATGCTTTCCCGTATCAACTCGTTAACCCTGGTAGTTTCTGTTCCTTCTCTTGTTACTATTTGTTTGCGTGGACGTGTGTAGTTAAAAAAGAGAAACTCGTGATCTTATGATGTAACTATTGATCTTTAGAAACGCGCTAAAACTAAGTCAATGTTTTTAATCTCCAGTGATACTGCGTCATATTGGTAAATGTATCATTATAGTCGTAAATCGTAATTCTCTAGAAACGCGTAAGTTACAACTTGCGAACTACTGCATGTGCATCATTAGTAATCCTTAAAAGTGGATCCGTAAACATTAAGCATTGATTAAATTAACGTCGTTATACAGCAATACGAAATCATGAGAAGTCCTGCGTTTCCTGACGATTCCTCCGTGCCTTTGGACTTGTCAGAGGAATTTGAAGAAACACAACCTTTAAATCCTCTCCTCATTTCTCACGTAATTTTTTATTATCACTGTTCAATATATGGTTGCTGTCATTTAGGGGTTTCCTTAAACTACTAATTAATATAAAAGTGTATGTATTTCAGATAATCAAGAATATGTTGTCATTCAGTACATTTCAAGATCTCAAGTCAATCCGTCTAGTCTCGCGAGAATGGCACCATTGTGCGTCTCAGATGTTCCAGTACAAATCCAAACTCCGATTCCACAATTATCGCCATTTGGATCACTTCATGTCACTACAGCCTTCTGCTCTTCCCACCAGCCTCATAAGAAACGTGTGTCTATTTGGAAGAGACTTCCAAGATTGGGTTATCCTCCTCAAACCGTTCTTCTCGAAGTACGGAGCTCACATTAAGTCCCTTGAGATCTCACATGGAATTGGTGACGTCACGGAAGAATTCCTCCTCCAAATAATGCAACACGTGGATTCCCTTCACGAACTCACCCTCTCCGGATCTCCAGGCGCGTTGTATGGAAGTTGGGCTAACGACGGAGGCTTCCAGTTCCACCCGATGCTTCCCTCCGTCTCCAAACTGAATTTAATTCTTCCCAAAACGTGTTTCAAACATTGGGCTAGTGTGAAAACTTTCTTTATTGACTTCTTCTCCTCATTTCCAAACTTGAAGGAAATCACTTTCTTAGGTCACCAGTTGACGGAGTTTTTCATCTACCTTCCCAACGAACTCACCTTCCCTATGCTCCAAAGTATTCACCTCCAGTTATTCAATTCTGAAGGTCTGGGTCATTTTACGAGTAGAGGGTTTCAACTAACTCGCATAGAATTAGACATTCAGCCTTTAATTAGCCTACAAAATCTGCATTTCTTCATCGAGTCTTTTGCTTCTAGTCTTAAAAGTCTCAAAGTTAAGTTTAGCTACGGAGGTCCATACAATTATTCTCATAATGCTACTGCGTTTCCCAGCAGTAGAACTTTGATTAAGTTAGAAATCTTGGAACTTTATGGATTCTGGGGTAATCTGTATTTTCTAGAAGAGTTTTGTAGGCTTAAGAAAGCAACTGTGGAGAAGATGTTGTGGGAAATCGCATTCCCACAAGGTCCGCAACTTCTATCGAAATCTAAAAGGAGGGTAATTAAGTTTTACGATCAGAATGGAATTTTCCATAGCCTTTTGTGACCCACACGAACTGAATTTGAGAAGGCTCAAAATTAAATGTAAATAGATTTAATAGATTATAGATTGCTTTGACCTTTCGTAGGTCAATCTCGAGTCTCGATTTTTGAGTCTTGAGCCGCAGTTGTTTGTAATCCATTAAGTTGACATAACTCAATGCAATAAACTCTGGTAATTGATTTAGTTTCGTGTGACACTACTTCCTGTTTATTTTACGCCTTAAAGTCGCCTCGTTCTATTCCCAGTAATGACACTGCTGAATTCACAATTCCTCACGTGTCGAGTTTTACACGTAGGAGGAAACCAAAAGTTCTGTTACAGAGTTACAGACGGATAAGCTGTCTTCATTGATTCTGTCGCGTTTTTGGAGCGCCACATAACTCTCTCTGGGCTTTAAACAATTGAACTACTTTGTAGATGAATTAAAAACGCTACTAATTCATAAGGATTCAATCTGGTCGGATTTCCATAATGTTGAGCATGGACATAGCAGATTTTGAGGACACAACTCTCTGCTCCACAGGAATGGGAATTCTGAAGACATTCACAAATAGTTTCATGGAACGAGCTAATGATGAAATGGTGAGAGAGAGATAAATTAATTGAATCTAATTAATAATCTTAGATTAATGGTGTGTCCATTTCCACAGATATTTTCCAAAGTCTTCCGCTCTCTGGACGTGAAAGATCTGTTTAACTGCCGTCTGGTGTGCAGAGATTGGGCAGAAATGGTGAAGATACTTTTATCCCACAGGATTCACATAAAAATCGACTCAACTGAGAAGTTGGATTCGTACATCTCCCATTTCAAAGACCATCCCGATGTCTTCACAAACTTCTTCTTCCAAGGACAGTTCAAAATGACTCCCAGTCTGACTGACTTCTTCTCCTCCTTCGGTCCTTTTATGACGGGACTCTTCATCCGCAATTGCGTATGGATGGGATCTCAGATCTTCGAGATTATGCAGAGAACCCCGAACCTCTACACTCTCGCTTTAGTTGGTCGAGTCGCTTCAGAAGATCGATTTTATCCCGAAGGATGGGAAAGCTACGGGCTCCAATCTCGTTCCCATTGGCCTAAAGTAAAGAACCTTACAATCGACCTTCGAGGCTTCACCTACGTCACTGAGCATTGGACAGTTCAATCGAATCCTGGACAGATCCTCACGTTCATCCATCATCTCCTCTTGGCAGTTCCAAATGTGGAGTCCGTCAATTGTCCATCCTCAGACGAATACTTCAAGCAAGCTGTCACCCAGACTTTGTTATTCAAGGACGATGTCTCTAACAGGGCGATTAAGAAGTTGGATTTCCACAAGACCATTGGAGTGTTTGAGCTGAAGTGCCTTCGTGTTAAGTCCTTCCCTTTGACTCAATTGGATCTTGTGGTGAATTCTTCCATCAGCATGCAGGGACTTCACTCCCTCCTCGTAGGAATCGCAACTACTCTCGCCAAACTGAAACTGTTTTACGAAGACCGGTGGAGAGTTGTGGCTCAGTATTTTCCCAGCAGCAGTTTTTTGACGAATTTGAAGGAAGTTCATTTCACGAGGTACAATGGGAATCTAAGCTTTCTCGAGGATTTCATTTCCCTGCGGGTATTCGTGGTTGAAGATGTGGATTGTCAAACAGTACTTCGTGATACGTGGGGCAAAGATCTTCCACTGCTGCACCAGAAGTTCCAATTGCGTTCTTTTGATCCTTCAATCAC
>JAQGAC010001416.1:0-14009 GCA_034696585.1 Isotomurus maculatus | reverse complement strand
CATTTGACTGTAAAACACATGAGCTACATTGATTATAAGAATGTAGCTCTGCAGGTAGTCGCACAGTCGTACTTAATCGCGTAAACTTCCAATTTGGAAAATTTTGCCGTATTTTTAACAAAACCTGTATAATCCTACAAGTGAAAGAACTGTATTATCTGGGCTTCAAAAACCTGCTTGGTGTAGCTTTCTGGCAACCCTGAGATTTTCAGGGCCTTTTTCGAAATGTCCAGTGCCCAAAATGTCGCCATGGAATGAGAGACCCGTTTTTTCGTGCCAAGCACTCAATTTCATTTCTCGGGTTCACTCATTTGAACTTTGCCTGTAGCTCTGTTTATGAGTTCCGGATTTTAGAAGATGGAAAGCTGGAGAACCGATTTCGCTACGAATCGTTCTATTATCACGATAACTACTGCGTGGAGGAACGGTTTGATTCGGGTGCTAAATCTTCAGAGATCCACGCATACGTCTGCCAAGGCGATATTGTGAACCACGTAGTAAGTCCGTTGTTTTTGATGTACAATGCAATATCTTTAAAGCATGATTCGTTTTCTTGCGCTAACTGTTTGTTTTTAGCGGAGTTTTCAGTTGGTCCGATTAGCATACTCGGTTTTATCGGGTATTTTTCTAGGTGTCTCGCTTTTGGTGTTCATCTGAATTCGGAACGAGCACTCAATTCAAGGTTAGACTCAGTTTGCATTTCTCGTTGCTGCCTTCCTTCCGTACGTACCAAAAGCAATAAGCATTTTCCTGAGTCTGAGAAGATACGAAACAAAAGAGGGCGAAAGACCCGATCCACAAATTGTCTTTATATTTGGTACGCTTCACTAAATGAATTTTGGTTTACTGTGAATGCGAAATAATACGAGACTTGTTTTAAGGCACAATTTTCGAGTTCTTCCAATACGGGCTTCTCTTTAATGTCCTAAACATGAACGCACACCTCTTCTGGACATTCCTGTAACACAAACTTCCTTTTCAGTAGAATTTAGTTCAGTTTCAGTAGAAGCGTAATTAATTAAAGTTCCATTTTTATCTCTTAAAGGAAATTAAAGCCGCAAGTGAAACTCACGACTTGGGAAGATTTAAGGAGTTTGGTATTATCTGTGGTTGCCTGCTGGATGGCCGCTGGCTTCATAATTTCCGTGAAACTCGTTACTCTGTATGTCCCTATCTTTTTACAATATTTACAATATTCCATAAATCTAATACGCTGCGATAATTAGATTTTTCACAGACTATACATCTGGGTGGAATGAAATAGTTGGAGTATGTTTTGGTATATTCACATACATAGTTTGGGGAGTAGTGATCTTCTTTGCTTCGGGAATCGCTTTCATTCTTATCAAACGACTCAGAGAGAGGTCCTCCATCTCCTCCACTGGAAGTAACGGAATCAGTCAAACGTACATCTTTGCACCAATTTACAAATATAAGTCCAAAAAGCATTGTTTGCATATGAGATTGATTGCAGAGTAAGTGTGTTGGTGAGACTCTTTTTCATCACTGGACTCGTCTGGATTCTCGACTACACAGATATTCTGTTCACAAGAGATGAGTACAGGCGAGGCTGGGCTTGGGAAGCAGCTGAGTTTCTGACCTACAAAAATGGTGTCATCCTCTTCTTTGTAATAGTTTGGAACAAAAAGACGCTCAAGAGCTTGAGGAAAAGATTTCCACGATGTCAGCCCACCCGTAAGTTACAAAACCCTTACTACTTTATTGTATACTTTCAAACAACTTTCTTTGCTTAGGCGACGCTAGGAAATCAGATTCTAAGAAATCTTCCTCTACCCTGTGCACAACTGTGACATGAAAACTTCCGTGAGTGTTGGTTAATGTCATTTTTGACTTAATGGTTCGGCACAAAGCATTTTGACCTAAAGATGTTTAATTCTACTTTGATTACGAATGAGTATATGCCTTAGGAACAAATTAGCAAAAGGAAACAGAATTAATTTCCGATCTCCGGAATTCTATGCACAAAATAAACCTGAAATGTGTTAAGTGTTAATTTATAACAGTAAGCTCACAAACATTGAATTAATTGGTGTGGGAGAGGAAGGAATTCATACAATCTATTTTATTCACATTAACGTAAACATGTCTGGATAGGATTTTTAACCGTTTAGCAGTTTGCAGATATCACTGGAAATCTTAAAATTAAGGCGATATTTGGTGAATCGATTTGATGAGATACTGCCCGTTATTGAGAAATATATCAAAATTTGAAAGTTAACCTAACCTGCTCCTTGGTTGCGATCCATTGTCGTCTCGATTCAGTTTTGTTGAATAATTGCGAGCATTTCATGGAACTGTATCACTACGTTCAATAATTCAATGATATAAATTGGACGTTGGAGAATAAAACGTAAATGTTGAGAGGTGGTTCTGGTTGGTGGATACTAAAGAAGAAAATTTTATCCGGAACTAAAAGCACGAAAATTCTGAAGGGAAAATCAACTTCGTTGACTGGTCAAGTATACTAATGTTGCCGGTTTGAAGTAATATTGCTAATACAACATAACTTTCTGAAAGTATTTTAAGTAATAGTGAGGTTATTTGTTACAATATTTTAAATATTTGGAAGTGCCAGCTAAACTACAAACTTGATTGGTTGATAGTTAGAGAAATAAAAATGTAGAGTGAACAATCAAAAAGCTTCCAATAATACATTTTTATTTTATCCTGTGCATTGTAAGAAAGCGGGAGAGTCAAGGGTTTATTCCTTACAGCAGAAACTTAGATATTAAACAAATATTGGATATAAATACTTAATTTTGTAGGGAAGGGACTTCCCCATTTGATTATAGCACGATTTGTGGAAACGCAGTGGCGATGATTTAACCTCTTAGGAGTATAATTGTGATGCTCATTATATAACAGAAAATTAAGATATGTACCTCTTTATTGGCGTGGCATTAGTAAACTCTTCGACGGGTACTATTCATTTTAATAGAACTCTTGCTTATTTTGTAAATATATATTTCGTAAAATATAAATAGGAAATTTCAACTGAGACGCTATAATAAAATTGTTCGTAACACTTAATACTAATCCGAGTAGCACGACTTATGGAATGAATTCAAGTAGTGCTGAGTTTGTTGGATAAAATTTGTTGAATAAATAAATGTGTTCACAAAACTATAGAGTCAATAATGTTTTTACATCCGGGTAACCAAAGAGTCGAGTTATGAATAAAATAGCTGAAATTGAATGGATAAGAACGAAGGACAGGGCAATAAAGCAGTGTCCACAGGTGCTTTAAAGCAATCAGCATGTTGATTTCCGCAAACAGCTGTTAGTCAATGCATCGCAACACCTCACCGATGAATTTTTGCAGCTTAGCATTAGAGCCCCAATGTTAGCAGCTGCAGTTAAATAGTAAAATCGCATTACAGCATCAGCAATGTAGCAATTCAGCAATAATATAAACAAAACTCGTTGTTTAATTGCCAACAAAACTGGTTGTTTTATTGCTGAATAAGAAACACTGCAATAAAAGATTGAAAATTGATATATTCAATCTTTGCATATCCTCCTTGTACAACTGCTCAAACTACATTCCATGATTAACTCCTCTGGAGATTGGGTTTTTGCACCCACTCTTAGCTTCTTTCCTTCAACCTCAACAACCGAGTCAACTTTATTCATTTGTTAAATGCATCGATAAAACAAAAATACATTCTTTCCTATTCTTCCTTCTATAAAACCAACAACGTTTTTTATACTAAGTGGATTACAGAAGTTTTCCAATTGACATACACCTGGATCTCATCCGTGTTCCTGGGCTTGGCTGTTGTGGTATTTTATATATTACGGAGTGACCACTCCATTAACGGATATACTCAATTTGCTTTCCTTGTCTCCGCCTTTCTTCGCGATTTCACTCAAGCGATAAGAAGATCTGTGTTTTTGTACATAGAAGCAACAGGCCCAGAAGTCTTCCCTTCTACTTATTTCATTATTAGTTGGTTTGTTAAGAGAATCCAAATTAATACTGTCGACGATAAATGAATGTCGATTTTGTAGGCGTTGTCAACAATTTCTTCAATTTTGGACTGATGACGAATATCGTCAATATGTATATTGGATTCTAGCTGCAAGTTACGTTGCCTCTGGCATCTTAACTTTCGTTGTCGGGTAGGTCGATTGGCTCCAGCTTACTTTAACTTAAGTGTTTATCTTCGAATCCATCTGCTCAGAGTTAGCATGGAGCAAGAAATTCCAATTAAGAAGTTACAAAGGTTTCTATTTACTGTTGCTGTGATCCGAAACACAATGTGGGGTTTGACGCTTCTCTTGGCTTTGGGAACTGCCTTTTGTCTTTTGCGAAGTCTCAGGGAGATATCCTCCATTTCCTCTACCAGAAGTTCAGGACTCGCACAGAAGTATGCCTCTATCTCATTGAGTTTTGAAGCTTTAAACCTAAGAATTGTTGCTTTAATTCAAAATGGATTGTAGGGTGGGAGTAATGACTCGTCTCTTTTGCATCGCTGGACTGGTTTGGAGTCTTGGTCTCCTAGATGTCCTATTCCCGAAGGATTACTATAGAAGAGAATTGGTTCCAGAAATCATAGATTTCTTTACCTGCAACAATGGTGCAATTCTTTTGATTGTGACTGTTTGCAACAGAAATACGGCTGCGCGCTTGAAAATAAGATTCCCTCAACGTCAACCCTTCCGTAAGCTAGAAGATATTGTTTTTAGAAGTCTTTTTAACATACTTGTGTTCAGGATTTGGTGAAATATTTCACTTGCGAAGGGTTCCTTCAGCCACACCAAACACCACTGCATCATGAAAATACACAGCGAGTAATAAGGCAACACGTTACAATTCTAAACTTATTTGTGTGCCACGGGTGATTAAAGGCCTTTGAAACATCCTTGTACGGGTAGCATGAGGGCTGCCAATATTTGTGCACCAATAATAATTGTTGCTATTAATGCAAAAATTAAAAAAAAAAGTATCCGAAACATGATTTTACGAAACTTAATATTTAGGTGAAAGATTAGACATTTTCAGAAACACATATTTTCCGAAATCAACAATTGGAGACAAATTCCAGCAACCAAAATCTTCTTTCTGGAGTTTAAGTAAAAGAAAAATCACAAAACTGGATGTGAGATTGCATTCACCTCCACTGGAAATTCTAATATGAAGACGCTGTGCTGAAGAAATCGCGTAGAGACGATTCCTTTTGGGTTTGAATCCTTCGTTGTTATGATGGGCGGGTTGCTCCTCTTCGGTGTGGGTGACGAGCATGACGGAGAGGATTGCGACTTGGCTGAGCATCCAGTGGCCTTCACCACAGAAGTCTTCCAGATTTGCTTTTATTGTAGTCAAGTATAATTTGTTCGCGATGGCTTGCAGGAGGGGTCGCGTTAGAGTTTTCTACTATGTTCCGTTTAGACCACTGGGCCACGTAGCCATGGATGCGTAGCGTAACTGAGTCTTGGGGCATGTAACGCTATAATTAGCTAATATGGGTTTCCACATTTGCCATATATTTAAGGATGTTCCATAGGTACGAATCCTTGGATTTAGAAAGAACTTATTTTTAAACTCATCATAAATTATTTGGGTTTTAGTAAATGAGAAACTATCTCAAAGTTACTAATTAGCCGAAGGTTGATGAAGACTTTGCTCTGTACATTAAGGTCCACCACTTGATAACTGCCTGATAACCGTTGGCACGGGAAGTCCACTAAATATCGGTTAGGATTTTCTACTCCCCTCCGTTAGTCAGTTTAAATGTGTTGATGATAGTGAAATGAAGAGACAGGTACTGGTTTCATTTTTTTTTTTAAAATTTTGTCTTTTACAATATGCTACCTATGAAGCAAAGGTAACTATGTTAAAAAAGCACTTCCGAAGCGATGAAATCTTAAATGAAAATCCCTACTCCTCCGTCAGTTTTAAATCTATGAACACGCGGAACACCAATAACTGACACAAATAAGTGGTCTTCATTTTCATGAGTTAACATTTGCCATTTTCTATTTCGCTTTGAAACTATAGCCCAATTTACGCAATAAAACGTGATTTTTTAACGTAAATTGGAGAACTGTGGAGACAGGGACGCTTGTTCCGTTGAAGTCGTCACAGTATTCGTCAGTGCAGTGGCGTACGGAGGTGACTTGTCTTTTTCAAGAAAATGAGATAAACAGTTCCATGGGGCCGCTCCTGGCTGTGGTTGTTTGGCAAAAAAGATTTTCCGAAATCTTTCCTGGTGTAACGAAAGAGGATCTGGAGTAGTATGGGATAGGCCAAAAATAAACGAACAGTCCGAGGTACGATCTCGGGACCCCCTAATATCTGGTTAGGTGCTCTACCAACTGAGCTAACTGCTGTCGTATGGCTTCCCATACTCCCATCATTCTACTCGATTACCATGGATCACGGGTACTTTTTTGGTACTGCTGTACCTATCCCACCCACACGTTACATTGGGTTGAAACTAAAATGAATAAATAAGCCGGAAAGTGTGTATTGAAATTCCTTAAAGAAACCCCAAATAATCAACTCAATCGAACAGCAGAGTGTAAATGGTTCGGTAAGAATGTAATGCTAATCCCAAAACACGAATTGTGAATATCATACTACGTAATGCCGATCTTGGTAGCTGCAACAAGTTAAATGGAGGAAGTCTCAACCTAAATACAAAATACATATGAGGGTATCGACCAAACAAAAGTAAAACATGGAATCGAGAATGCTAAAAAGACGATAATTCTTGTTGAATGTGGTACGAGTTACTATTTTATGCTTAACTTTGTATGGAAAACGGCTTCTTAAGCTGGTTATGTACGCAAAATGTAAAATAATGTGGTTGTGAAATATTGTTGTTTGCGGTAAAGAATTGACGGGTTGGAAATTCACAAGAAACTTGTTCGATGAGGAAGGAAATCGTCTAAACACTAAAAAAGTATTCAATGTTTAGATGTAATTTGAATTTTTTCAGATTAGTAGGTTTGCCGTAGGCCGTGGCACAATGAGGGACTTCGCTTTGATCTGCCTCTGCCTCACTGTTCCTCGGGGAAGCTTCACTGAGATATTAATCCTTCAATATGATTTTGAGAGTGGAGAGATTTCAGAACTGCAAAATATGAATTTGTGTTGTGACTTCAACAAATCGAATATTCAATCGTCCTGTGCTACCTCACCGGATCGGAATGACTTGGACTCCCTTATACAACTCTATGGGCACAAGTAAGAGAATAATTTATGTTACTTCCCGTTTCAATGCCATGTTTTCTGCTTCAACTGAAGGTATGTTTGTGAGTAGACTTCACTGCGAGAACGACTTAATTCAAAACATCCAAGTTAATACTTCTTTAAATCCTGAATCGAATCAATACGGTAAGCTGAGGAACTCACACCTTAGATACCCGAATTTAATTTTGCCACATCCGAATGATCTTAATATTTGGTCACAGTCGCTGTTGAGGAAGGAAGCAGGCGGATTAAAGTGAATGGCATCTCGTACCCTGGAGACTCCTACTGCGTCCATCACACGTATCCTCCCATTTGCATTAATAAATTACTCGTGATTTAAATACTAATCAAATGAAGAATTCCGTAGTGACCTCCCACATATTTTGTCACTCCTGATCTGCTCTCCTGGGTGTTCTGCTGATAGTCCTTGTATCAGGAAATGTTGCCAATGGGACAAGTCTTTCCGGCTAAAGAATAATAACCAATTGCGTTGTGAATTGTATGTACCTGAAGAATCCAACTTCACGCAGATGTTGGACACTAAACTTACAAATGGAAACTTTGTTTCCAAATTGATTGCCCCTTTAGGTGGTCGCGGTTGTGGAGGATACTCAAATGAATTTAAGTACGGCATTGAATAAATCTATTGTAATCATTTCATTGAATGAATTGAAAATTAGTATTGTGAGTTTATCATTTGGGTAAATTTTGATTCAATGTTGGCTTCAGATATGACTTCCGCATTTCTGAAAATGGAAGTTTGGAAGCACCAGGTTTCATCTCACACATCATTAACGAGGATTACTGCGTAGAGGAACAGTTTGACTGGAATTCTACTTCCTCCAAACTTTTCATACACTACTGTTCCCCTGACCCTGTAAACGACCTTACAAGTTTTGTGGTAAGCGTAAATATTTATGTAGCGGTGAAAATTCAGATTAATCTGGCTCTTCATCATACTTTTTAGGCAGAATTTCCCTCAAAAGGAGTTGGGTATTATTCAATTAAGGGTAAAAGTTCTCCAGCACTACGTCTTTTGCATACGTGTTGTGACTTTGACCTTCTATATTCTAAATCGTCATGCAGTTTGCCGCACGAATCGAATGATTTGGACATTCTCAGGCAACTATACAAACATAGGTGAAGACAACAGTTTAAACAAATGCTGAGAAATAATGGTTTTAAAAAGAATGCATTTGGCTGTACTCAGACTCAACTGCGAGAGTGGGTTGATCGAGAGTATCCAAGTGAACGTGTCTTACGATCCTGAATCCTATCAAAACTGTAAGATAGTGAATTCACTGCTAAAATTTCGGATTTGGACTTTACCGAACGCGTATAAGTGATGAAATATTCTTGCTTTAGTTTTGGTTGAGTCGGGTGGAAGCAGGCGGATTTTTGAAGGCAGAATCTCGTACCCCGGAGACTCGTACTGTGTCCACAGCATGTAACGTTGAATAGCATAAATACATTAGAATATTTAAAAACTCTTGGCTATGGCAGACAAGGCGTCCCGGACAAATTGTCACTCCTGATCTGCTCTCCCGGTTGCCCTGCAGTTAGTCCCTGTTACAAAAAGTGTTGCAAATGGGGCCATTCTAACGTGATTACGGAGCCAGGCTATTATGATTGCGGACCATCTGAACATTCCAACGAGATGCTTGAATCAAAAACTTCAATTGAAAGCTTAAATTCGTCCAAATTCTTTTTAAATGATGAATCTATTTATGGCAGATGTGGCAAGTTTCCCGTTGTAAAAAGGTATGTCGTTATGTTTGTAACAGAGTAAGTAAATAAGTTAAATTAAATCTCACCTTGTCTGTGACGAATTCCTTCCTTTTCCCTTCAACATTTGGCTTCAGGGAGGATTTCTGGATTTCGAAAGATGGAATTTTAAAAGTTTCGAAATATTTCGGCAAATCCGTCGTGAATATTGAAGATTACTGCGTCGAGGAAGAGATTGATGAGAGTGGCAACTATTCCAGAATATACGCTTACTACTGCTGGTCTGATTTTTTGAACCACTCTGTAATTTGCTTAATCTTAAATTCATAAACACAATCGGAATACATGTTATGAACTTCGCTCTACTTTTAAACAACTGTTTTGGTTTTAAGTGGGCTCAAGATGTTCTCCAATTGACGTACACTTTTATCTCTTCGGTGTTCCTTGGCATGGCTGTGGTTGTGTTCTTCATAATTCGGAGGGACCACTCCATTCACGGATGGACTCAATTCGCCTTCCTAGTCTCCGCATTCTTTCACGATTTTTCAACAGCGATAAGGAGATCCGTGGTTTTGTACGCCGATGAAAGAAACATTTCACTCTCAGAAACCCTTCCGTCCATTTATTTTATAATTGGTTATATTGTTTAAGTGACTGTTTATTGTTTGTGTGGTTGATTAATGAATATTAACTTTGTAGACGTGAGCCAAAGTTTCTTCTTTTATGGGCTGCTGACAAATGTCGTCAATATGAACGCTCACCTCCTGTGGACGTTCCTGTAAACAAAAAATTCTCCATCAATAAAAGTAACTTAATTAATTTTGTCCTTTGTATTAAAGAAAACTTAAGCCGGAGAGGAAGCTGACCAGCTGGGAGGACTTGAGGGTTTTAGCATTTTCTGTGGTTGCAAGTTGGATTGCCGCTGCCACTTTTACTTTATTTCAGTTTGTCGGGTAGGCCTTACAGTCCAACTTACTTTAAGCCAATGCTAAAAATCTGCTTCCATCTGTGTAGACTTACTCAGAGAGAGAATGAGACTCCAAATGATTTTTTTGAGAGAGTCGATTTCACTGTTTCTGTAATCCGGAAAACAATGTTGGGGCTCACGCTGTTGTTGGTTTTGGGAACCGCATTAATTCTTTTGAAGCGTCTGAAAGAGCGATCCTCCATCTCCTCCACAAGAAGTTCCGCACTCACACAAAAGTAAGCCTCTCACTTGAGTAGTTGCTTTTAAAACCTATGGCGTACTTTTGAGTCGACTTCAACTGCAGGGTGGGAGTGATGGCTCGACTTTTTGGTGTCACTGGAGTCGTTTGGACTCTCCCACTACTCCTGAATTTCCTATTCTCCGAGGATTACTACAGACGGGGGCGGTTCTGGTATATCTTTGATTTTGTTATTCACATGAACGGCGCCATTCTCTTCTTTGTCATCGTGTGCAACCGAAAAACCCTCGGACACTTGAGAAGAAGATTCCCTCAACGACAAACCTTCCGTAAGTTTTAAGCCAATGCGTTGCTGGAAGTCATTTTAGCTCACTTTTTGTTCAGGTCTTGGAGAGATATTTCGCTTACGGAGGGTTCCTTTAAACCCAACCGCCCCCGCATCCTAAACATTCACAAGGAGTGCTCATTTATTCATTATTTTCATTCACAAAAGCAATTCAATTTGTTATCAACCATAAAGTGTACTACTCATCTTATCTTTTTTGTTTAATAAATCCTTATAACTTCAACATTTAATACATTCTTAATATTAATCTGAAAAGTAAGGAGTTCTTATTTATTGAATTTCGAATTAAAGAGCAGAGCTTGATTTATTTTGTCGGAAGGAAGTACAAATTTGAGTTGCTGTTGATGTGACCGAGGGCTACGAATGAAGTGAGGAGAATGAGGAGGTTTGTGGTGCAGCTGTTTCTGAGAGACCTTCCTCTGGAGGGAGTGGTCATCTTTGGAGCTCCTTCGGTCAACGCAGGGAGTGGCATTTCGGCGGGAAGGACGAAGCGTCCCTTCTTCCCGGGATCCTCCAACGCACACGCCAAGTAGAGTTTTGACGGAAGTGGCGGATCCTCTCGAGGCTCCTCATTCGTTGTGTTCCAGTTGACCTGTTCGCAGGGAACGCAGCGTCCTCGCAGACACGCCTGTCCTTCCCCGCAGAAGAGCGCCAAGTCTTCTTCCCTCAGCTTCGCCGTCTGCCGCAGGTAGAAACCCAAGTTTCGTGCCAAATGTGCCGCAGCGTCGTCCATCTTGAGGAGCGTCTCCACAGTCGCCAATCCCAGTTGCTCCTCGTCGCCTACTTCGCAGATTTTGGCGGGAAGGCGGCTTCTCTGTGCAGTCCAGGACTTCCAGGCGTCCAGTAGTTGTCCCACGAAGAAGTGACCTTCCTCGAGGTCAGCACTCGTCTTCTCCGCAGCCCCGAAGTCTTCCGGATTCATTCGCATGACTGCAGTCCAGTTGGGAAACTTGTGGTGGGAGAGAACCTCCGTTGAGTCCAACTGGAGCTTCGGCTGCTCCTGCAGCGTCCTGCAGGCCTCAGTGCCACTGACCTCGGAGTCATCGCAGCGTTTGCAGCGTCCGTTGGAGCAGACGAGAGGCGCAGGAGCGAAGTTGTAGAAGAGTGCGTACGCATTCGCAGTGTCGTCAACGCTGAATGTCTTTTCGGATTGAGGGACGCTGGATCCGTCGAAGTCGTCGCAGTAGGAGGAGCCGTTCTTCAGTGGCGTACGGAGGTGACGTGTCTTTCGAAGGAAGAAGAGGAATGCAGCTCCCAGGAGCCGCTCCTGATTGTGGTCGTTCCCAACGATGGCCTTGCGGTGACCAGATCTGCGGGACTCGAGGAAGACGCGGATTGTGGAGAGACTGGCGTCCTCGTCGTTGGTGAGGCTGCAGGGGTCGTCGACCTTCGTGGAGGGAAGGAGATGTCCCGGGTAGAAGATGACGTCATCCTTCAGAGGAAGCAGATGTCTCCATGTTCGGAGGACTTCGGAGACTGCCGGGTGGTCGTGAGGGAGAAGAACTTCGTTGAGGTCCCCACAGGTGACGAGGGGGACGAGGGAGAGTCCCCAGAGGAAGGTCACGACGGTCAGCGACGCCATTTCAAATTTTGGAGGGAAATTCGAATTACAGCGGCTTTCTTGGTTGTTTGGAAGTGTGAGGAATGAAAGAAGGCGGAGTGAATGTTGCTAATGGAAATTAGGGAAGATGGGAATGATTTTATTGAGTGACGTCATTCTTTTGCCGTGGTACGTCATATTTGTTGGCGTTGTGCGGAGTACTGCGCGTGTTTGTGTTTGAGTCTGTCCCAGATGAGCATGACGCACATGACGTAGGGGCCGAGGCGGAAGTAGCAGGCCGTCCATCCCTTGAAGAACCCCAACACGCCTTCTTTCCGGAATGTCTGCACTGCGCAGTCCATCGCTGACTTGTACAGCAGTCCTTGGAATATATTTCCAACAACGTTAGGAAATGAGTTCCAAAATGGCGGGAAGCTTTGAATTACCTTTTCCGGAGGGATGTGTTCCCTGGTTGTAATACCGCGTGGCTATTACGTCGAAAGGAGCCATGCCGAGTGTCATGAAGAATCCCGTCCCGAAACTGGCGATCACCAGGGGCGTCCACGTCTGTTCGGGAAACTTCTTCTTCGCCCATTCTGAAGGAGAGATGGAAGAGTCACTGCGCATTCAAAGGAATAAGGTCACAAGTTTATTTTTTAAGCTCACCGTGAATGACTTCGAAACTTGTGAGTTGAGTGGCAGAAGTCATTGCGATTCTGGGGACCATTGCGGAGACGCCCCGCCACAGGCCAAAGAAGCCTTCGGCCCTGTAAATCGTTTGGAAGGCGTTCCATGTCCCCTGGTGGGTGTGCTGGTGACCTACGGCTATGGACGAGTCGAAGGACTTGGACTGCAGGTGAGTCTTTACCTGTGGATCAATTAATTAATTAACAGATTGATTAATTAATTACCTGTGGATCCAATTAATTAACTAATTAATTAACTAATTGGTTGATTAATTGTTTGATTAATTAATTGAGTGACCAGGTAGAAAGGAGAGCAGATGACTCCGCCGAGGGCTCCTCCGCAGGTGGCGAGGAAGACGGTTTTGAGTGTGTTGACGGATCCGTCGGGGTTTTTGGTCCACCCCTTTTCGCGGAGTATTTGGAAAGAGCCGAGGCGGATGGAGTTGGAGGAGAACTGGTAGAGCATAAAGGGAACGAGGCCCTTCTGCAGGGCGAAGAACCCGTCCTTCACTGCAATCGTGTAGAACGCGTGGAACACATTCCTACACAATTAATTAATTAATTAAGATTCGGATTAATTGGTATTAATTAATTGAGGTGACCTGTAGGCGACGTGGTAGGCTCCCCTGGCTTTTAATTCGCCCTGCAGCTGCATTCGAATCTTCACGACCTCCAGGGGATTGCAGATTGCACCTGCAGTCGACGCAGAAATACCCGCTATTATCATGTCCTCCATTTTATTAATTAATTAATTAAGGATTGATTTATTTAATTTGGTTGATTAAGAGAGAGGAACATAACTGAAAACAAATTGAGAAAGACATGTGATCATGATGGAGAGATAGTGGGAGACTGGAGATGATAAGCACAAGCATTTCATCAGAGATTAATTGAGACACTCAATAAAGTGAGGAGTATAGGCTAAAAGGTTGGCTCATATGTTTTATTGATTGAAGGTCGTTGGTTGGGTTTATCAGTCAAGTTCCCTGATAACTGGGCTACCACATTTACACACACAACTTAATGCAGCTTCATTCCACACCCATTAGGATCCTTTTGATCTTCTGATTAATCACATTTACACATTTAATCATTATTTATTGAGCTCATTAATTAATATCAAATCTTTTAACTTCATATTTTAGTTTCATTAATGATTCCAGAGTTTAAGAAAGCTTTTAATATTAAACAAACAAATTGAATGAAACAAAAGGAAGGAAGCAGGTATAGCCTTTTGAGAGGTTGTTGAGTAGGAATAAGACGAATGTGTGAATTACGAGAGAGTTGTTAGGAATGGGTGAGACTGAGTTGTGGTGTGTAGGCAAGT
>JAQGAC010001415.1:0-14016 GCA_034696585.1 Isotomurus maculatus | reverse complement strand
CATCCACTTGGCACCCAAGAAGCGACTATCTACCACCCAACACCCAACAATCGTCGACTTGGCACCCAAATACCATCTAATTGGCACTCATCACCCATGAAAATATCGATTTAGCACCCATGGAAACTTCAGAAAAATAGAGAAAGATATACACCCCTTGTGTCTCATTTCAATCACTTTTTTGATCATTTTTGAAACTTTTCTTGATGATTGATTTTATCAAAAAATAAATGATGAAGATATGCAAAAATGTTTTGTTCCTCGGCACACCCAATCTGAAACCACTCAAAATATTAATTTTACACTCGAATGTCTTATACGCCCAGTCAAGCCTTATAAAATTGCTTTGATATCTGTCTGTCTGTTCATTGTAAGCACGATAATTTTTGATTGGATTGACCTATTGGATTGAAATATTGCATACATACAGGGAGTCAAATTGTTAAGGATTTTTCAGATTTCGAAGTCTGAAGCTTGGCATGAAGATTTAATTTTGAAATCCGTATTATGATTTGTACGGAAAAATTTCAGGAACGCAACCTCTATGGTATCAATCTAATAAAAATGCTTTATTCAATTCAAGTCCTAAAGAGACAAGGATTATTCAAACACAAAGGTTATTCATGCACAAATTCTCAATGTTTGGTTCCAAATTCTGAATATGTTAACCCAGTAGACGATTTTTGTGCTACTTCATGTTTAAGCTTTATGTTTGCTGTTAATGAGAAAACAAGCAGAAAGTGTGACAGTTGTAAATCTCCAGCAAAGTGCTTTTATAAGTTAAAGGATGATGTTCCACCATACATATTTGCATATATATTGTATTTCGGGGAACTCAGAGGACGGTTTTAGTGAGTCATCAATCCCAAAGACTCAATAAATATTAAAAATTAAGTTCTAGCTTTGTGCTTATATTGTGGTTTTGAATCCAGGGAGTAGGAGTTCCCACATAATAACAATATTTCAAACTCCAAAATGAAAGGTGTCCTATGATGGACTACAAAACAATTTTGGGAAGTATGACGGCACGAACACTAAATGTTGCGTAAACACGGTTTTGTTAATTCGTGCTCAACCATGTAATACCCAAAGAGGTATGTAGTTAAGCGACAAATTACTGTAAAATTCGAGGTATTGATGTAATCTAATCAGGTGTAACCCAACGAACGAATTGTACTACTATTATACCTGCTTAATCAAAAACTTTATATAAAAAGATAATTGAAGTATTTCTTGATCTAACCTAATGTGGTGTAAACCAACGAACGAATTTTATTATTATTATAGCTGTTTAATTCTACTAAATTGACATGAGCCATGATTGAGCAGGTATTCTCAGTTTGAAAGAATTGCTTAATTATTACACACACTTACTTCAACTACATTGATCTGAGGAATAACTGAGCAATAATGTAGTTTCAATTCGAAATAAAACTGGTTGACAGTCGCAAATAGAAAGAATTGTTTATTTATTATGCATGATTGCGGTGACTAAATTTACGTTACGATGTACTGAGCAATTTTGCACTTTAAATTCGAATTTAGATGAATTAAGATGAATTAATTGAGATTAATTGAATGTAAATAAATATTTTAGTTTTCTCCGTAGGTGCTAAATCGATATTTTCATGGGTGATGAGTGCCAATTGGATGGTATTTGGGTGCCAAGTCGACGATTGTTGGGTGCTGGGTGGTAGATAGTCGCTTCTTGGGTGCCAAGTGGATGGTTTGTGGGTGATGGTGCCAAAAAGATGCAAATTGGGTGGTAAAAAGTAGACCCCCTGTCATGGCTGATTGATTGATTGATTTCTCCGATCATTTAGGACAATAAAGACTAGTCTTCTATAAGTAACACAATAAATTAGAAATATTGTTCAACTACTAATTTCTTCAACGAACACATTATCAGTTTTAAACAAAAACATCGTCCCCTTTCTCAATTAGGAAAGAATTTTTTTTGTAGAATCCAACTTCTAAAAATTTGCATGTTATTGAAGATGACAACATAAGCCAAGGCTTACTACCAGAGTTAATAACAGATTTCTTAAAAACATTTAGCATTATGCGATAAAGTTTAGCGTCTTAAGGGGGTGGGCTAAATTCTTAGCAACGAACTTTTCGAAATTGTTGATTTCTTAGGTTACCCAGCATCCAGCTTTCTCTCAACCCGGAGAAAGTTCCAACTTTCTCCTGGCGGTTACCCCCACAACTTTTTTTCATTTTGCACACATCGGATTTTGTGAAACGGCGTTTTTGAATTTCTCCTATCTTCGCCTATGGTAATCTTCCTATACAATACATAGGCAGGTATGGGAAGATCACTATAGACGAAGATAGGAAAAATCAAAAAACGCCGTTGTCACCGACTGTTGTCACTTTTTCGCAGAGCTGTAACTTCGTTTCGGGGCAATGCAAGAAAATGGTCCAGAATTTATCAGCCGAATTCAGCAAGCCAATTACTTATGGTTGTAGAGCTGGGCTCGGTTGACTAGGCTAAGGGTGGGGGAACTTGCACCCTTCTAATGCACCTAATCTTCCGAGGGCCTTATCCCAGACTACTGAATATCAATTCCCCAACTGTAGCAGTTAATGAAAGCCAAGATGAGAATCAAAACGAAAAGCCTGATGCAATAAACCCGAGAAAACCGAAAGGATAGCTCTAATTGCAATTCTATTGCGGTTTTATTCTGCACTAATTATTAGGTGGGAGTGAAGAGGCCGCTTTTGTGAGGGCTCACTCCTCCACTCAAACCTATTCCTTATTATTTACTCTAAGTCTTAGAACTACGACGGGGTGATGTGATACTAACCGGAGGAAAAATGGGCGTGACCCGTATAGACCCCTTCGGGAATCTCACTTGACCCCTAATATGTGATTTGACCTCTGACCTCCTACTAACTCCTACTGACCCTGTTCCTTGGGGGAGTTGTGAAGGGCCCAAATCTGTTCAGCAATTTCGCCTCCCGATGTTGCACAACACAACTTCCTCACACACAAGAAACCTTAATTAAGTTTAAGAAAAAATCCTGGTCACTAGGACCCTGAAGGGACACGCTGCAGGTCTAGGGATGAAGGGCTCACGGGACTGCAGGATCACACGCTGCTACTCCGCACACACCGACACCAACACAGGAAACCAGGAACAAGAGAACTCCGATTTTTGGGTGGCGAAAGGAAGGCTACAAATGAAGAAAAAGAGAAAGAATGTTGAAGGGCAGTTTCCCCAGAAATAAATAAATGAAAGACCGAATGTGGCTTACCCAAGCCGTCAAGGAAAGAAGAACACTTAACACTAAGTCTTGGAGGAAGTCTCAACTCCCCCAAGCAACTACTAACACTAATTAAGTTTCCTGGAAACTTTAGAGTTTCCAGGGAATAAAATAAACTTCAAAAATCTACGTTAGAGAGACAGAGACAGGATCAAATTCAGCAAGCAACTGAGAGGAGATTTCATCCTTGGAAGGATGAAACCTCTCAGTTGAAGGTAAGTAAGGAAGGTTGAGTGTGCGGCGTGGTCTGCTGGAGATATCTCCTGCTCATCTGTGATAAGCAGATGAGCTGGACGAGGCTTCCCTAATTACGCATGCAGGGAGACCTGCATGTGTAATTCCCAATACGAATAGCCGGGCTCATTCCTGGCTGTTCTTTACATGGTTGGTTATGCATACGTTGCTGGGTGAATTATTTTTGTAAAAACTGACATCTTTGAGGTCTATCTAGTCAGTGGGTACTCAACGTACAGACTTCATCGATGTCTTAACTTGTCTTAACTTAACATGAAATGGAAGAAACCGACGGAGTTTTCTGATCATGGCACAATTAACGCTGACATTAATAGTACTATCAAATTCAAAATGATTGTTCAAATTAAAAAGTTTGTCTAGAACACTCCTAAGTAGTTAAAAGCAAAAACTCCCTCATTGTTATGACCATTTACGCTAACTGAAGAATCGATAGATAACTTAGTAACAGGTTTCCTTATTATCATATTTTTAGTCTTAGAATAATTGATTTGTAATTTGTTTAGCCTACACCAAATATCAAACTCGAGTAATAAGGCATTTGCACGAGTAGATAAAGTTCAATGGCTCTGCCAGAAATGCAGAGTAGCACGGGACCATGCATACCGCTGTCGACAGGCATGCCTGGCCACATGCATAGTACTCCGCCCTTCCCATATCTTATACGTGGGGTTGCTATCCTATAAATGGGGTTGCTATCTTAGTGTCGCCCCCTAGTGGAAACATTTACACTCGGGCAATCGAGCAATCATGTGCGTGGCTCCTCTCCGACCATGATCTGCTCAGACACGCTGATCAGCAGCCACCTGCTTCCTTATCCTCATTCATTCTAATATCTCCGACTTTGAATTCCTGTTGAATTCTTCTGGAGCTCTTTTATTATTAATTTTTAGTATTATAATTATTAATAGAATAAATACTACTCTATGTTTAATTGTGAACAAAACCTCCCGTTTGCCTACACATCTGCATTTAATATCACCAACGGGCTTCTGAGGAAGCTTTCGACACGTCAGCCGACCTTAAGAGGAACTAAGGGACACTATTTCCCCCCAGAAGGACGTATTAGTGCTACATTAGTGCCCAATCGTCAGCAAAATGCGTATAATAGCAATTATTAAGGAGTGTGAACTCCTTTATGGGAATGCTCTGTCTGTGCGTGTGTGTGTGTGTGTGTGTATGTGTGTGTGTGTGTGCGTATACATTTAACTCGGAAACGGGAAGACTTTTTCAACTTCGGTTTTTGACTTATTATTACTGAGGACCTGAAGGTGATCACTTTGAATTTTGGGCTCTTGAGGCGTGTTTGGCGTCGAAGTCACACGATTTTGGACTGAGAGGTTCACGTGTTACTAACTCTTACTAGGTCCTTGCCCTACCCAGCGTAAAGATATTCAAGTGAATTTCTCAATTTAATTACAACTCACACTTTAGCCACATTGTGTGGCGTCGAAGTCATGCATTTGTGGCAACGAATGGACCTCATACCTCCGGTCTGCCAGTGCACTTCCAGGGGATGTGTCCCAGTGCACTTGATCGGGATAATGTTAATTAATATTTCAAAAATTGACTGTTCTTTCTCGTAATTGCTTCAAAGTTCACACTCCTTGGTTATGCCCGTTTGAAACGGCTTATTAAATGTTTGGCCAACATCGTTGATAAACGAAACAAACAGATTTGGACCAAAAACTAACCCTTGTCCAATATCTCTATTTACACTAAAGCCGTCTGATACAAAACATCCATAACTTATATAAACAGTTCCTGTCGAACAAATAATTACCAATTGCAATCAATAGTTTTGCTGGCACAGGGAAAAGCCTGTAACTTTGACAATAATATAACATGATTTGTAGGATCAAATGCTTTCCTCAAATCTACAAAAACTGCAAGCACCAAATTATGTGGTTAGTCCAGTTCAGTAAATATTCGTTGTGAAAAAGGGTTAAAAGCAGTTTGACACGACTACCACTACGAAAATCATGCAGGTTTTCATCTAGAATATTCAAATTATCTACAATACTCATAACATTGTTTCTGAAAATGTATTCAAAAACCTGAATAAAATTAGGAACAGATGAAATAGGAGGGTAAGAATTTGGATCTGAAATTGAACCTGTGCTTTTATAGATAGGCAACACATGCATTTTCTTGAAATTCTTGGGGTACTCCCCTGAAGATAAAATTGTAAAATAAAGTAACACAAGTAGGAGATATAGAGCCATTAATACATTTTTAAAAAAATAAGAGGAAACTTTATCCCCATAGCTGGATTTTGAACTTAGCTTCTTAGATGCAGACTGAAATTCACTCGAGTCAAAATCATTTACCATGTTTTCCAAATTGACTTTGAGTCCATTTTGCTAAGCTGTTTAAGTAATTACATTTTATTTAACTTTACAAACTACGTTATTGCAAAAATTTCGTAACCTGCTGTAGTTTAGTTTGTTAACATTAGAAGGAGCAGCTACGTATAGTAGTTACGCTTAGGCATGTTTCTTCAGGAAATGACATGCAAAACTTCACTATTTATCCAGTGCTGCGTATCGTGTTTCATACGCCTCTTACTCACTGGGCAAAAATTATCAGCTCCAGCTAAAACAGGCGTTTCGATATGGTTCAGTTGCTGATCGACGTCAAATTGAGACAAACACTGCCGATCAATTTCATTTAGACTTTGATTTAACTTAACCTAATCACTAGTCCTGTAGTAGTACTGAAAGCTACTGTAATATCGTAACAACGTCAGTAACTTTTTTGGATTGTTAAGGCCCCTACACTGGCATTGTTAGTCTGATGAACAAACACATCTACCTATCTAATGAAACTAACGAGCCTGAAATTCGTTGAAATGACTAAAAATCAAGTTACACGCTCATTCTTAATTTTGTTTGTGAACATTCCATTTCCCTACATATGAACCCGTCTCGTGTGGACGTACATGTGGTTTGAGTTGTGCTCAAGTTCTATTGCCACAATTACACTTGTCCTGTTGTTCACAGATTTCTTGCAGCGTCTGGAGAGTCCCCAACACTTCCTCACGGGATGTCCAATGCCACCAATGAATTCCAGCGCTTCTGTTCAACAAAAACAGTCAGTTTTCTAACTTTAGTGAGAGCTAAGTGATTGTGAGTCACAAATTCTGACTTTTGACTCGAGGGTGGTTGGTAGCCAAGTATCTTTTTGTCTCAGCATCCCAGACGAGGAAGAAGAAGAGAACAATCGGATGGAGGAATATCACAGCCACTATCGCAGGTGCTGCAAATAGCAGAAGAGGTCCAGTCGGAGTCACTGAGACGAGCAGGGATTCGCTAGCCCATCGGGCTCCCACCAGGAGGAACAGTTTGAAGTACATCAAAAACCTGGAGTAAAAGGTGTCTGGAGTAAACCTGGAAATTAATTTTATACGCACTTTGAAGTCTTACGTTTTTTTCTGATTTTTGATTTGACTGGAGTTCTGGGCAATCCACAACTTCACGGCAGTCGCGAGAAACAGAAGAAGCTTGATGCAGATGAGGCCAATCTCCAAACCTTTCAGAAAGTAATCCAAGACACATGACAATGCTTTTTTACCTGCGAAATCCATCCAATTTGTATCCAGCAAGAGGAACGATTGTGTATACAGGGCTCCAAGGACGACAGTTGGAAGTGTGAAAGTGAAAGCGACGTAACCCAGACCCGTTTTCCGTTTTGTCTTCCAGGCCGAAGGAATCTGGAGGAATGAAAACGCTGTCAGGACTGAGTTCATACGGAAAGTAATTGGATTCATGTAGAAGTAACGTACGTAATGTTGAGCCAGACATCGAAGCACAAGACGCTCATCCACGAGAACCCGTAAAAGTAAAGGAACTGTCCTGACAGCCCTGCGAACCAAAAGAACCAAGTAGCTCTAAAGCTGGATTTCCACTGAGCCGTGTACGCCGTACATTGTACACGCTGTACGATGGACAGCCATTTCCACTGACGTGGACAAAATCCACTCGTCTCGATGGACGATCCATCGTACTTTATGTACTATGGACAGGGTATTTCCACTGATCCACTGAGCACGATGGATGCCGTACATTGTGTACAAATTTCCGTACATTGTCGAGTTGAACAAAGTTCAACTTTTTTTCCGTACATCGTGTACGAATCATAGAAAATGGGGGCAGATTGAGAATTTATCCTATACACGGCGTGTCGCGAGGAAACTATGTTATTTTCGGACTTAATAATCAACAGCAGATGCGTCTTTATAAACTTTGCCTTTTCTAATAATCTTGAAAATTGAAACACCTGTTCCTAATTGTAACATTTGCTTGAATGATGAGTACGAAGTACGAACTTGATCAAGACGCGAAAAAGTTATCGTAGGCGCCCACGTCGTATTACATTTATAATGGATCTGGTACGATGTACGTCAGTGGAAATCCAGCTTAAGCGGATACTTATTAAGCATGGAAAGACGAACTGATGATTTCCAACAAGGTGAGGTGGAAAGAGTTCAATCTGAAATACAACGAGCATGGGATCAGGACGAAGGTGAGAGTCATGGAAATTGAGGAGGCGACGATGGAGCAACGGAGGACGGGCTCCTTGTCCTTCCGCAGAATGTACACCACCGCAATCGCCACGTAAAACGACCGGGAGGCCGTAGTTGCCACGATCACGAACATCCAAAACCAGGGTCTATTCTCCAGGTTTGGCGTCGAACAGAATTCCAGGAGGGATTCGTTGTGGGAAGCTGGGGGTGAAGTGAGAATACTCCGGCCACCTACACAGCAACGTTGCATGCGGTGTGCTTCGCTGCATTTCTTTCTTCCGCAAGTCCTGATGACCAGGCCAGTTTTGTTGGAAGCTCTGTTAAAAAGCGAACTGCGACAATTGAGGACTACAATGCATCCCCCGAAGGGTCATACTCAGAGATGCAAAAGTGTTGTGGAGAGTAAGCATTTCCCTGGGTATCCAAAAAGTTTCTCCCAGAAAAGGCGACCTCACCGAAGCCTAAAGTATCGTTGTCTGTGAAGATGATAGAAAAACTTGAGTAGTCTCGTTCTTCGTCGCACATCAATTCGCTAACCGAGTTCCGCAATCTGAAAAAAATATGGTACGCTTGTGTGGTGGAAATTTCTTCGGACATTTGCCTTTAGAAACTCACTCTACTTTGACGTGTTCAGAGTCGGTTGACATTTCAGGGAAGAGTCCTTTGGGAAGGAGGACGACTTCTGACCCTTCATTTTGGCATGACCCAATGGGTTCTCTATGAGATGACGTGGAGTTTCCATCCGCTGATGCATTTTCCGTGGACTCACAACACTTGAAAAAGGGATGCGGGTAGTGCTGAGATTCATTTACTGTAGATTCGGAATAGGAGATAAACAGCCAGAGTGAGCTGAGGGTATTGAAGGTATTCCATGAAAGACAGAAACGCGTCATGTTTAGAGTTGTCGCAGTTCACGAGAAGGCTGCTGGATACTTGAAGAGTGGGAACTGGTGGACCACACTATGTATGTGTAGGTTCCATCTTTGTACTATAGTGAAAAGATCCGTTTGGATGTGTCAAGCATTAGGAATGACGTTTCAAAAGCGAAAATTGCATCTCCCGAGATCTAAGCTGCTCATGAAACATCCTGTTGTGGTTTTTTGATATGTATTTTACTTTAGATACGCATTCTATGCGACATGAAACACGTAGTCATAATATAGATTTCTGAATAAAGTATTCTCTACGTGTCACCTTTATTACTCGGTTGTTCCTCCTCAGCATATAGATTGCTTTTTTACCACAAGTATGACATGAAAAACCAGTTAATCATGTTCTAATTATTTCTTCAACTCAATTATGAAATTAAACTATACAGGGTGAATCTGGCCAATGTCCAACATTGTTTAGCTTAAGGTCCTCAACTTCATTTGCCTCGTCATTTTCTGGGGGAAAGTGTAGATTAACCCAGTAAATAAGTCAAAATATGGATGTATGCGTGGATGCAGAAGAATTTATGTTCGGGATGGTTTCGTGGACAAACAGACTCGTGTTATGTGTGTTTTCCCTAGCGAAGCAATCTCCTCTGAATTATTTCGTAGTACTCGCGTTATTCCCAAAGAACTCGCAAACTCATGCATGAAAAGTTATGTGACGTTTTCATTCCAGATTTATTTCTGAACTTCCTCCTACGGGCATCAAACACACTTGAAACTTACATGTCAATTGATGCAGCTTAAAATTTTCGATTTTGAAGTTTTTATTTACTGTATAAAACCCTAATTCTTATTATAATCCGAGTACTTTGTTGTGTCCCTCCAGCATCTCCACACCTAAAAATCCTCCGGGTTTCCAGTCAATTGGAGATGCTAAGTCTCCAATAGTCTCATGAACGTCTTGATGCAGTAAACTTTCCCTTTCTTCCACCTGTTCTCTCCTCTTTTCTCCATGAGATCTCTATTCCTCATCAATTTGTAACTAAGCAACACAAGCTATTAAAAGTAGCTGCAAAAGAACCCAACAGTACAAAAGTTGGGAAGTGTTAAAATTATTTAAAAAGTGTATATCTAGGGTTCTTAACGACAAACCTTTTAACGATAAACCTTTCCTAGATTCCAAAATAAGTTTGGACATGTGAAGCACATTTATCTAAATTTTATCAAGTTGCACAAATTTTATAAAGCGATTGCCTGCGATTCTGAATCTCTGAAAAATTTCAAAAAATATTGCGCAAAATGGAATTTGCCAGCGAAAAGAAAGTAGCAGCTAGGCATTCATACACATAATTTAGTTCAAGCTAGGGTATTGCATGCAGGTGTCCCTTCCGGGTTGATGCTGGACGGGACTTGGAACGCGTCCCAAAATGAATGTAAACAAAAAAGCCTAATTGGATTGTTTTGATGTTACAATCATAACTTATGAAATCCGAAACTGATTTTGATTGCTTTTATCCTGGTCTATGCTTTATGTGCCTGCAGTATGGAAGAGATAAAAGCCATTACTTAAACCATGAAATCAGTTTGAGTTGGTGGTGATTGTACTCCCGAGCAAACTGACTGGTAAGAAGTCACAAAATATTTTAGCTTTAACTCTAAATTCATTGGATATTTGAAGTGCCATCAGTGTATTTCTGCAGTTAGTTGGTGATAAATTTAAATGGTGGTTAAGCAAGTTAACATGCAATAAACCATTTATTGTTTCAGGTGATTTATTTAAAACGTAATTAAGTTAATCAACATCTAAACAAAAATATAATGTCTGCAAGACACCCTAAAAGATTCTGAGGATAGAGTTTTGAAGAAACAAACAGTAGGTTGGTAAGAAGATGATTCAGGACTAAATATCTAAATCCCGCACGGAAATAGAGAAGCTGGTACAAACACGCCATCAAAATTAAGTGTGCTGAATGTCTTTAGGAGTAAAAGGAGTCTTCCGGAGCAGATTCACCTTCAAATTTGGATCACCTTAATACAAATCAAATTGGCACGACTCAGGAATTTCCGAAGTAATAAAGCTGCTATTTGAACTTAAGCAGAACCTCGCAGTGGTGACAATGATCTAGTGGAGCTTGCGTCGAAATCACACGAAAAACCTTAAAAGCCAAATCAACTGGCGAATATCATGAAATCGGTTAATCTGGAATTAATATAAATCATACAAGTACAGGTTAGGGTTCGTTCATAACTCCTATTTACCAAACTCAAACTAAACTGATTTCTAAATGTTTAGTGGAGTGTCTTTAAACCCAACAGAAAACCCATGAAATCACAGGAGATTGAAATGGGTCTGGGAGGAAATGGTTCTGATTACCCTAAGCCAACCGTGGCAGGGAATAATCCATCGCACGAAGTCTCAGAAGAAGACACGTCTCCTTGTCTTGTGGACGGCTCTCAAGTGCAACTCGTTTTTACTACAGAGACTACCGTATCCCCAGAGCATAATTCTAATGCTGTGGATGCTTTGCTTGTTTCAAATGAAGGAAGGCGGAACTTGCCTGACGGAATCTTCTCATTTGATCCTTCACCTGTAGTTTCGAAACCTACAAATATTTCCTGGGAATGTTCAAAAACAGTTCATTCATGTAGTCCCCACCAATCGATAGAGAGTGAATCAATAATTCCTAAAAAGAATTCTGAGCACACAAATGATGTAAATGCAGTGGACAAGTCCCAGAAAGAAGATGACTGTCAAATCCTCGGTTCCATCAATTCTCTCAGCCCTAACACAATTGATCTTTGTGATGATGAGGAATCTTGTGCAACACCCCATGCTCAGCCTAACTACGCAACTGATGTCACGAGAGCTCCAATCATTTCTGTAACAAATAAAATTCCAGCCGATGCATTAAATGATTTCAGTCAAATACAATTTTTTGCATGGAATGATATGCAAATCAACTCAATTTTACTGAGAGTAAAGCCAAAAGGAACGCAATTTAATGGAAATGTTGAAGTCATCAGTTTGTCCAGACAAGCTGGAAGTTCCCATCGCATCCACCCGCAAGACCTTCCTACAACTGTACTAATAATACAACTCCGTTGGTTTCGTTTGCGAGAAACTCAACTGCAAAGGATGCTATTGTAACTGGTAGCTCAAGCAGAAATATTAGCTCCTCTCAGGGTTCTGAACCTCAAGCAAAGGACACCAGGACAGCTGGAAACTCTACTCCTATTTCTGGTTCCTACTATGAAAATCAACCATCTTCGAGCAGTGAGGCGTCATCTTCTGACTCCGACTCAGATTATGACACCAGGAATCGCAGAAAAGGTTAAATTAAAATAGTACCTTCATCCTTGGTTTTACGATAACTGAGAAATAACTCTATTTCAGGAGTCGCTCTGAAGAAGATACTTCGGAAACGTAAGCTGATCATGAAATATATTTACTACATAAATTTTTCCTAGTACCTCCTTGTATCCGTGTCTATAAAAGCAGGCAAAGAAAAAAAGCGGAGGTGTAAGGAGACTCAGACTCCAATTAAGCGAAAACCTAAGTCCCAATTGCTCTGTGTGGTCTGCGGGAAGATATACACTTACCCGAAATCTATGTACAAGCATGAATTCACTCACACTAGAAAGAAAATGTCTCTTGCTTTAGGACAGACGAATAGCAAATTTGGTAGGAAGCATTAATAATTAACTAATCGTAATATACAAGAGACTTTGAGTTTGTATAGAAACATTAGAAACTCAAACTTGCACGCATGTTCTTTGATTATGTTTGACCTAAACTTTTAACTGCAGAGTCAATTCACACTGATGGTGATGGTGAGAAACACGCAAAGAATGACAAGATATCCAGTATTGTACCGGACTTGCCCGACCGTATCTCATCTGTGACTGGTAGCTTCTCGGTTAGCAGTGACAAGTGGCGATGAAAATCGTTAAGGTATTCCTGTTTTCAGCTGTTTGATTTTTCAAGGTTATGGTTGTAATATCGTTTTACATTACAGAAGGTGCAAAGGTCAAGATTAATAATCAAGGACATAGAGCCGCTGACAACAGATCCAAAATTACACAAGTTAAGTATACTCTGCGCGCAGAATCAGAATCAATGCTACATTTGTTTCCACTTCCTAAATATTCCTTTCATTACTTGGCTCGTTGGATTGTCTTAAATGCAAATATGAAAATCCGTTTGAAGACCAGACTCTATCTTTGAATTAAAATAAAAATATATTCAAGAAAAGAAGGAGAAACAAGAGGTTAACAAACCAAAGTATTTGCATAATTCCTGTATCATCACCTTAATGACTCATTTACAGTAAAGACGCATTTCTTTAGCCAATAGTCGGCAATTTTTGCGATTTGGCATGTTCGGCATGGCAACTTCGAAATTTTGAACCTCTAATACGCAGACTTGTGAACAATAAGCTAACAATGGGATTCTTTGGGATGTATAATCGCTTTCGAGAAGCTGATGACAGATGACGGTAAATCCTTCACAATCCTTCAAGTAAGATATTTTAAAAATTTTGTCCCCTGGCGTTCGATTTCAGCCGAGTTATACGGCAAAAGCTGAAATTTCCGGTGTTATTAAGCGTATGCAGATAAACCCCATTTCGCCAAATAATTTTTTTTCAGCGATTGAATATTTTAGTTCATCGTTTTTAAATTTTTGCATATTGGTCTACTCAATAATGCAATAAGAATAAATGCAAATATGGATAAAAAAATGAATAAGAAGTCAAGAAGCAAAGATCAAAGACTTTAGTTACTTGGCCTGACTTGTGGTTGAGTTTTATGATCCGTGAATGCGGTTTTCTATTTTGGCTCATGCTAATTAATCCTAATAATAATAAGAAAACTTGTCACTTCCACACTGACAATGGATTGCTTCGAGGTGTATAATCGCTTTTCAGTAGCTGTTGGTCATATGTCATCAAGAACCCTTCTAGTGAGGTATTTTCAAAATTTTGATCCCCAACGTTCGTTTTCGGATTTTATATCGGGGAAAAACTGAAATTTCAGGCGTTTTTGAGGACTTTTGGCCAAATTCCCTTTCGCTAAATAATTTTTTTCGAAAATTTT
>JAQGAC010001414.1:0-14020 GCA_034696585.1 Isotomurus maculatus | reverse complement strand
AGTTTACAGAATAAACTAGAAAATTCGTAGTTTGATGAAATAACATCGTGCTAACCTGAAAATTTTATTTCCCGGCAAAAACAGCACGTGCATTTGTAGGTCAGGGTAAGTGTGCGAATTCGATTTTCACTTTTAATCGGTCTTGTTTTGAATTTGAAGCTGAAACAGGTAAATACATTTTAAATATTTATAGAAAAATTTGTAAAAGTTGCAATTTATGTTTAACTACTGTTGATTGATCTTTTGCATGTGGGTGAGTAGAGGTTCGAGAGTACAGGTCACGCATCTCAACAATGTGGTACGAAGTTCTACCCAGCGTAGGAGTTATCTTCGGTGCAATGTGCATCGGTGGATCAGCTCTTACGTTCATTCCGAACCTTATCCTCGGAAAAGTGAGTTTCGAATTTTAAGTATTGAATCAATCCTGTCACAAAGGTTTTTTCGAAACCTTCACCTACGATTCTTGTGGTTTAATGTTAAATGTATTAATGTCATAATATCAATAATATGGTTGTCTAATTGATTACAGCCAACTATGAGGGAAATCGCAGACACTCATCAGAAGTTTGCGTATATGAGAGATGAACGCTTGACTGGCAGTGCATATAAAATGCAGGTGAGTATTACACCTGATTTCGAAAATGTTAAGTGAATCTTCATCTGCATTAGATGTTTAAGAGATTTTGTACATGAAATTTACAGGGTTTGGAAGGCATTCCTGACGCGGAAGAAACTAAAGATAAGAAGTAAATTATTGATCCGATTTTAAATTCAAAAACCAGTCAGTTACTATAATTCTGAAGAATAACATTAACAGTAGTCATATAACGTAATTCTTGGGCTGTGCTGCGGGCTTCTCTCTTCTGAGGATGTCTGTTAGACTTGATGATTAGGCAGTCGATGTAAATCTAATAAACAATCGTTTAATAAATTCAAATCTTAATATACGTTTTTTTATTAATGCTTGAAAATTGTATGGATATGAATGACATAATATTTTTCTGATCTTCCGATGCGTAGATTAGATAATAGTTATAATACATTCTATTTGGTTTTGCATATAGTAAAACAAAAGACTTATAAATTCCAAGTAGTATATAATCAGTCATTTGGAATTCGGAATAAGGAATAGTGAATTATTTATGAATACAAAAGTTACTTAAGCTGTTCTGTTCCAACAGCTTGATCTTGAGCAATATCACCTTCCCGAAAGTCGTTCTGCGGAAAGGGTTCTAACGATCCAGTCGCCGTATCGTCCAACTCTTGTAAAAATAGCGTATTGAGAGGTAACACAGGTCCGTGTGTCGCTATCAGGAACTCCATAAGAAACTAGTCCCTGAATATACCATCTGGTAGATCCTCGAGATCTCGCTTTAAAATAATGTCCCCCTCCTGAGTCTCCATTGCAGACTTGGGTTCCATTTTGATATCCAGCACAGTAGCTTGTAGATCGTGTCATCGACGCAAAGAAATCTCCACCTGAATCAGTACATTCTGTTGAGGAGACTACAGGAAGTTCAGCCATTCGAAGACTTTCTGAGTAGTTTCCTGTTTCCGTTAATCCGAAGCCAACCACAGTTCCAAGGTTTCCAGCAGACAGTTGATATTCTTCTAGGAAAGAGTTTGATGTTTGGGGGTAGCATACCGGTCGTACGTAAAATGTCAAGACAGCAGCTTCTTTCAGTGCAATTATTGCTATGTCTGATTCTAGACTTCTGTAGTTAAACGAATCTTTGACGTAAATGTGAGACACTCTACGCTTTTGCACGAAGGGATCTGGGTCAGGAACACCTGGAATTCATAACTTATGTCTTTAACAGCTTCTTGTCAAAGGAAATGCGATTGGAATACTTTGCAGTACATACTAACTAGCTTATGAGTGTAATGTGCAATTACCTCTATTCTGCTTCCCAAGCATGATGATCAAATCTCCTGGGTCTCTTTGAGCATTACGCACAGTGACGCAGTGAGCACTTGTCAGAACTGCTTGCTCAGTAATTAAGGCTCCACCACAAAGGTACTTCAGTTCACCTGAAGTTGTTTCATCGATCAACATTCAATAGGAGTTCATTTATTATCATGTTTTTTGCCAGTCAGACTTTGATCTTTAAAAGCCCCAAGGCAAAGTACTTCTAGTGAATCTAGTGAAAGGTGTACCTTTGTGTATCAAGTAAATGGCAGCGTGCCAAGGCCACTGACCACGCTTTGTACTTTGTCCATTATGAATATACGCAGTCTTGGGGACTTCAGATATGCCACAATCAGGAAGGCAAGTAAATTGCTTGTAAACGCCGGGAGTCCACTTGCCATCTTCATCACATTTTTCCGTCAAAGTGGGCAAATCTCCTGTCGGCTTGTAGTAGGGAGCACAGGAGTAACGCGCTGCAGTACCAGGCGCTTGCTTCTCATAGCACGACTTCACTTCGATATCTTTAGGATCGATGCACTCCACAACAACCCCTTGTGGAGGACTCAACGCTGGGCACCGTCGATCAAAGTTATTCGGCAGAGTGCTTCCAAATCCCCATCGGACATCAATGTCTAATTCATCAGAGATAATAAAGCACAGACATTACACACAGCAAATTTAAACGGGGTGACGAGCGACGCAATTGAATGGGGGGTTTGCTTACTTGGTAAACAGTCTGGTGGTTTTGCAGACCATTTCCCATCAGTTTTACATGTAATCGACGGAGGACCAAAAAGTATGAATCCAGCTTCACATTCATAGCTGATGTAAGTATCAGGAGGGACCGACTCACCAGGGTTCGTGTTGCACGTAGTTTGGGGAATACTATAAGTGAATGTTTAATGTGCTTATGAATTGCTAAATTAATTCAATCCTTCCAGATGAAACTTAATTAATCCTACCGTAGTTGAGAAAGCTCAGCAGCAGCATCGTAGCAATTCGTAACTGACACCGATTCAATATTCTCAGGAACTGCAGGAAGGACACATTTGACTATATCTGTTATTTCAGATTTGGTTTCAGCAACTGTAAACATAATCGGATCCTGCGGAGGCTCTGGAGTAACCTGAAGCGTTTCAGCCAAAGGTTTGGGATTTGATGTGGATGACTTTGAAACATCAACCCTAGTTCTACCAGTTTCATTGCTTACACTCATGGACATTGAGATCTCAGTGGACACTTCCGGTAGTCTAGTAGTAGAGCTTTTTGTCGTTTCATAATTAGTTTGAATCGTGTTGTCCAGTGACTCTTGGGAAACAGTTGACGGTTTCACTCTAGGGGTTTGCGTCGTACTAGTCGTAGTAGTAGAATAGGTTGGTGGGTACGAAGTGGATGAAGCAGTTAGATAGGACTTATCTGTTACGCTATTTTCATTTTTCCGTTTTTCGAACTCTGCTAGTATTCTTTTATCTTGCTCTTCATCAATTTGCTTAGCTTCTTGCTCCCAAGTATGAACCATCTTTGCTCGCGTGATAAGACACAAAAAATCATACTCATCTATAAGGAAAGCAGTAATAGAGAAACATTAATTAAGCATTTGATCATATCATGGATAAAGCTACTAGTTTTTATTGCTCTTCTAGCTTTCTACATCTCCAGAAATAAGATGTGTGAGCTCTACATAGTCTTGTCACTACAATCTTCCATAGATGTGTAAGACATGTTTGGGCGAATGAAGAAAAACCTCCCTGTTTTTATAACGAGGCATCGGGCAAACTAACAAACTAACCTGATCCATCTGCACAGTGCTTCTTGATATCACAAATCCTTGTTTTAGGTATACAGCCTCCTGTGTACATAAATTTACGATGTGTTGAAGTTGTGGAGAACTTGATTACTAATCAATGCTTGACGGGAGTAGAGTGTAAAATTGAAATTTACCATATCTGCATCTGAACTCATCTTTTCTGCAGGTGATGTATTTGCATGCTTCAGGAGTTTCATCAGAACCTTCAGGGTTTAGAGCAAGAAAACAACAATTATTATTTTCTAGCAACACCCATGTTTTAAAGTTGCATGCACATAATGAGACGCTTTCGTTCCAGTCTCCGTTCCCGAAATTGCTTGACTCCTCACCAACAATTGTAAATCATACAACATGACATGAACTACTCACCATCAGGACAATTGACTCTACCATTGCACATTTGCCAGTCAGGGATACTGTGAAACAACGATAACAACTTCTCAGTTCAATTGATTTATAATAATTTTAACTTGTTTCGTGCTTGTAGAAAAGACCACAATGGAATGTCATGTAGTGTATCAAATTTATTCGGGTTACATACCAAGCTCCGTATTTGCATTGGAATTGACCAGGGAGACAACTACAAGGAAAAATAAGAAACTGGAATTAATGTCTACGCAGACGACATTATTACTTGTAGAGATTTAAGATAAGCAACAATTATTTTGAGCAATAATCATCGTCCCATGCAGGCTACACTGCTCGCTACACACATGGTTGTACATGTAGGAGTTTGCTTCATCTTTATATAATCTTTGCGGTACGTCGGGCCTGCTAAGTTGTAAGGTTGTAACCATTAATGCTCTTCATCGCACCCAGATCCGTGATCGTTGTTAATGATATCATTTATTTTATCACACTATAATATACTCATCGTCAGTGCAGAAATACCGACTTGTACGTAAATAATTTCTAGGAATTGCGTTGATTTTCTCGGGAAGTTTCAAGCTCAAGGAAAAGTCGCAAAAGTAACTTTGGATTCATTAGCCGGTGTTTAAGAAATGATCATTGTAATTATACTTTGTAGAGCATCCTCTAAGTAAGTAAAGCACCTTGCAAGGTTGAAAATGATGACGATAACAAGGCAGTGCTTCTTCCTTACGTAGGTAGAGTAAGCACCCTTTTCCGTCTGATGCTCATACACCGAAACGCTCAAAAGAATCTAATATGATTCATTAAGAGACTTTACAATAGCTAAGATTTGGGAAACTCTATCCATCATATCCTGGTCGTTTTGGTCTAATGGTCTAAAGATTAAATGACTTTTCCAAGTGATGGGAATTTTGTAAAACTACTGCCAAGCCAAAATGCATCTGAGTTTAACATTATTAGCTCCAAAATGTTCAAACGCAAGATATAAACATGGCCACCAAGATAGTTGCAAATAGCGTTTAAAAGAGCGTTTTCGGACATACGATTTTAAATTGAGAGCTACGTGCTGATTTCATGGATGATCAAATTACTTTAAATGAATGGCTTTGAGTAATTTAACATAATCGTTTAAGCAATTAAACAACATAATTGAGTAATCGTATGGGGTTTACCTATTGTTTTCACAAATTTCGCTTTCATCACTACCTCCAATGCAGTTGATGCTTCCGTCACAAAGTCGGTGTATGGGAATACAACCTACGAAAGAAATCAGTAAAATCTTAGCTTCCTACCAAAATATGTTTTTGTTTTTGAGCAAACAACCTTTACAAAAATTAACACTTGAAGTATAAGAGATAGCTTTTTGCAATTTAGTGATAAAAAGTGAACAATTTTTTGTAGAATAGAATTTACAGGGGAAAGGGAAACTGAAACATTTTTAATTCTTGTAGGGTCGCATGTATTTTATCTCTCTTGGATTTGCTTGTAGTATGTGTTCGTGCTAGAAATGAGTGTCAGACTTAGCAAAAAAGTCATGAATTGTTTATATGAACAACTTGTAGTACATAAATTAATAAATAGATTGGTCGAAGTCGTAAATGATAGGATATTCAAATTCAAAATCTCAGCTTACCTCCATATTGGCATTGGAATATGCTGCCCTTTTTAGGACCACTCCTGTAATTCCAAAGATTATAATTAAGGTAATTACTTTGCACGGATTATCTTCACGCATCAGCTACGATTCATACAAAATTAGCTAGTCAATACAATCGGCAACACAAACGCATGGAATCTGGAAGCTTCAATAACACATCAGCCCATTCATAAAGGCATGCTCCATGACTCTGCTTCTTCATTGAAGGTTAGTTTATTAATATCTATCAACAATATCTGCCACCGTGATTGTGTAATTTTAAAATTAATGATTAGCTTCAGGGCACACAATATTATAATTTTGTTTAGTGGGATGTCACCAATCTGCGAATCTGCACTCAGAATGAGATAGTTTGATATCTCTGAATTAGTAGTTTAATTTAAGCTGCTGAATGCATCTACTGTCTAGAGTGCTATGCTTTATGTACCCATTTGAAACTGAATCGATCTATTTGTTTAACAGTCTGATATTGAACTCAAATACATAATATTTTGGAAACCCCTTTTAACACAGGAAATAGGAAAATATAATATCCTGTTGACTACTTATAACCGACAAAAAAACTTGAACTGGTGTTAATGGCTAATTTGAATGTTCAATTCAAACTGGAAGTAGATATTTCCAGTTCGAAGCAGTTACATCTGAAATTTTTGTATGATCGACAAGCGTGTCTTGCACTCTTGCCTGCTAAATAAGAGGTGAGATTTTACGATTACTAAGAAACTCTTCGCGCTCGATATACCATACTTCTAGGTTTAAAGCCATTACATGCATGTACTTAATGTTGCACTAAAGTGGTTAACAAAAATCATTCTTGAAGCATCCACGGTGGTAAGTATTTTTCTTTGGGTATTCTCACGAATCAAATATTTATTTTTAAATCACGCAGTCGGGTCGAGTTACGGCCTACAACTCACATGAACACAAGTTCTTTAGAATCGACACAATACAACATGTCGAATTCGTGTTGGGATTTTTCATGTAATTTTTAAATAGAACTGGAATTTTACTACTTATGTACGGTTAGCATATTAATACTATATCTGTACGAAGTAAGACCGTGATTTACTAGCCAGTACAACTTACAAAAACTTGCAAAAATCAAGTAAATGTAAAAATGAATTTTGGAAAAATTATTTGGGTTTTTCGTTCGAAGTCGTATTATTCGGGTTTCCGTAAACCTTTTTCATAATTAAGCATGTTTTCTAGTTAAGAAGCAGAAGCCAAATGCTTTGCAAGCTTACGAAATGGACTCCACCCCACACTTAATGTATATGAAGACAATAAAATAAAACAAGTCAATTGTGCACACTGACTGCTCATATACTATCTGTCGTAGTACAAACACTCACCCTAATAAAAATGACACAACGGTTTGACCAAGCTCTCCCAACACCCCTTTGTGAGTTCGGTAACGTGGTCGAGTAATACTGGATGAAGAATATAAAATACAATAAACTGATAATAAATGATACTTCTTTTCATCAAGACACCTAGAAGTAGTAGCATGTAGGCTATAATTCATACACTATCATATATTCTTTAATCTACAATCAGCAAGAGATTGGTAGCCTAAATTATTGCAATTGCTCCTGAACTACTCGTTTTTTGTCATTTTGCTTCTGCTGCAGGATAATCTTATTCATATTGATTTGATAATATCGTAACGCAGGGTGCAATATGTTTACTCTTTCATGGCTGTACTTTAGAATCTAAAAATGAAAGAATGCCCTAGACTTAGATTTTTATACTCGACTTTTATGTACATAGATTATAGATATTTTGGGCCGAGTTTTTATTTTACTGTATACAAAGTTGAATCATTGAATCTCTTCTGAGAAAGGAACGGAGCTCCTACACGATACTAATTTTGTATCAATTGGCATTATGAGTGTATACTGTACATTATATTCTACAGTCCTCGTTCCTTGTACTTACTTTAAAAACATTGAATCGAAGTACTGTTTTACATTTACAGAAAAATATGCATGGTTTTGATCGTCCAAAGTTATTCTCATTTTATGTTTTGAAACACAAACGACTCACCTGAATTTTAATACTATCTCATTATTTAGTATTACTTACTATACTCTAACGCTAGAACCTTTGTTAGAGTATAAACATTGAAATTCCAAAAATTATGCAACAACTAACGAATTACAAATCTAATTTGTAACTGTTGAGGTATACTTACTATGTGCCCTTTGACGTGGATCTTTTTTTTAAATTATTTATTTGTTTCATTGGCCTTAGCTATTGCAGTAGCGACTAAAAATCTTGGTCACTGTTAGAGCAAGGCCCGTAGTCTTGTGATGGATCGCGAGTACCACTATGTCTCAAGGAACCTTTCGCAAATTGTAAATATTGTAATTGATGTGTTGCATTATTGCATAATTGACAGTTTGTAGTTTAGCTAAGGAATTTCGAGAGATGCTGATTTGCTGATACTAAGCAGTTTGAATTTTGTATTATCGCATTCACCCTTAAGCCCAATATGAAAGGATATTAACAGTTTTCATATAATATAATATGCACCGTAAAACCTAAAGGATAATGTTTACTTATTTTGAAAGAAAAGATAACGCAAATACTTACCCACAAAATCCCCTTCGAAACTTAGGAGTACAAACGTATTCATCAATTCCACTGGGGCAGTCCCGAATTGAATCACATACTTGGCTCTTCGAAATACTAGACAAAATATTTTATATTGGTTATTACTTTTACTCTTGCAATTTACTGTTAAATCAGTATTAAACAAACAATTCCTGATTAATACCATTCTCCAGTTTCACATCGAAACTCCCCAATCCTACAAGTCCCTCTTGCATGAACTGACTCTGGAATAAATATATCATCAACATAAGTAAGGATAAATACTATGCTTCAAACTCCAAGGCTTAACTAAGGGTGTGACACTTGTTAGCTCAACATGATTATGATTACTTAAGGATGCACGCGTCAAGTTTTAAAACTGGAAAACTCTATTAAACACCCGTGTGTCAACACTATAAATCGTTTGCACTTAAAAATTCTTACAAACATAGAACTCCAATGACAAATTGTGCTTGACCGTATTCTTTTAATAATCAAGATCTTTTAAGCTTATATTTCATTGCATAATCAAAGTCACACGTGTCACGTACCTGGCTTAAATAGAAATACTACAATCAACACGACGTGCAATCCTAAGGAGTTCCAGCTCCCTTTGGTCGCACCTTGATTCTTCATTACAGACATTGTAGTTTTAACGCATAAACTGTAGCACTATTTTTCACCTGACTTAAACTATGGACAATAGCAGTATTTTGTCCATAAAAACAATATTCATTAATCACGCTTGAACAATGCACAACTTTCAGGTTACTTAGCTTCAGTACACTTAATTGTTTCACACCATAACTTTAATAATTATTGTATTAATAAAGTTTGCGATTAGTCGTAAGATTCCCAAGAAACCCTTCGTCCATTTATTATTAGCTTTTGTTAGCATCACTCACGAAACTGCGGTTAGGATGAGTTAAAAAATATGTATTTCTTATGATTTTCCTGTGAATCAGAGTCTATTCATTATTCATGTTTTCCACATATATTATTAAGAACTTTCCTGTTTCTGTTTGCAACATTGGAACCAGTCCACAAATATTTTGCAGACTAGTTACACACAAGGCTTGTCTTCCAACATACACTTTTATAATTCAGAATTCGCTATCAAACTTGTCACATCGATTTAGTTATCCGTTGTGTAGTTTGTAACAAAGATAAACTTCAGTCTCGACAAATTCTGCATGCTTTTGAGACTTTATTACACGAACTTTATGAAATCTTCATTATCACTTCAGACGTACAGATTGAATCAAGGAGAAGTTCAATGAAAAGTTCGTAGTTAACAAATGTCCTTCTTTGCTTCACTCGCAATATACTTAATTAGTAGCAGAGTTCATGAGAGTGCCTGTTGCAACAGTCTGAACTTCATAACATCTATTGCTATTTGCACTTGTAATCGGAACTGAACTACCTGTGTCTCTACACTGTGTATAATCACCAATTCTTACAAAACGCAAGCGGTGATTGATGATGATCCAAACCTTTTGTGTATTATAGAAGATTATGCTGAAGAATCTTCCAATGAAACTATGTCATATCAGTAGTAGAGTATTTCTTCAATAGTAACTTGGAGATAAGGTTTGATCTGATGTCTCATTGTGATCTCTGTAAGTTAAGATTTCTTAAGATGCTACGAAAGAAAAGAAGTAGCTTGAGAATCACTTTATGTAGAGCTGTAGTTTTTTACACGAACACTGACTTTAGGCTACAGTCATCAGTGGTGTAAATAATTCCTGCAAGAACGAAGCGTGGCTAGGACTCGAAGCTAACTAGTTAAGCTTAAGCATCTTCTGCAACCCTTTATGTGTAAGAAGTAAGGAGTAGAACCACCTCAACGAATAAAAATGATCGACATGCAATCTGGCCCTGCGTGAGTATGGACACCACCAGTGAAAATGATACTCTTACTTTGGCAAAAGTATATCGTTCCACGGCATTCTGAATTATCTGAACTTCATTATAATTACTTTTCTCCCAAATGTTCAATGAAAAGTCTGCAAAGACCAAAAAGATTTTTCACCGATATTTTTCGCTTATTGTGTTACGTAAGCACTAAAACCACGATTGACGATACACGATACAAATATAATACAACTATTATTATTATTTCGTATTTTGTTTCAGTACACAACTTGGTGACCGCTTAATACTATTTCACTTTGAATTCACGTCAATGTCAATGAGTCAAACTATCATATAATCCCATATATATCTTACGCATACGCACATTGTATCAATACCTTCAATTTCAGTCATTTCATGTAAAACACTATAAACATCTTCATTAGTTCACATAAGTCAAATCGCAAAAATAACATGAAGGAAGGTTAAAAGCAAATAGAATTTGCCATTTCCCAACACATCAATTCATGTGCTTCTGATTTCTGAAGTCCTAATCTAATGAACAGTATGAGAAACAAAATCGGTACCCGGATGAGACACTGTGTTTACTTGTCGAGGCTTCGTGTTTCAAATCGTAGTTTAGTGTAGGTGATGACTGAAGGAATTGAACAGTCTGTGTCGCATTATGAATCTGCTTGTTGCATAAATTGGAAGTTCTCGCAGCTGCTTTAAAAGCAGTGTACAACGCATAGAAGTAGAATCGAGTCAGATATTTAGCTTTATAATGAACAAATGAACTCCTCAAGAACGTACAAAAAATATTCATTTGGAATAAGACAAGACAAACATTAAAAACTTGACTCCGTTTTGAATCGATGTGCAGGAACGAATCATTTATAAAAACTCACGTGGGCACTTGTAGTGAAGTCGTTAGGTGATTAGTATTCAACTTCGAGTAGTAAGTAGTTACTTTACTTACTATTATGCAATGAGGAATTTACCTTCAAATGTATCTGAGTGGAGTTAAGCAACTTTGTAGTAAGTAGCATTCCAGATTCATCAGGAATGCTACTAGAAAGAGGCATGGCAGATAGTATCGTTAGTTGTAATGAGCTCTTTTGATTTTTTGTCTCCGTTAAATGTAACTGTAAGGAGTGACATGCACTGATTAATTGATGAAGTTCTAGTTTCAAGTTAAAGGAATTAATAGGATATATCAATTGAAAAGTGGAATTTCGGCTGGAAGGATTACAACATACGCTTCAAATTTGCAAGTACTTATGAAGTATTTTGGCGAAAAACTTCCAGAATTTATTATGAGAACTTGTTGGATGATACATTAATACAAATAATTATGACAAGTATAACAACACTAACTTTCAGTATAAACTTAAGATACATCCTATAATAGTTTAGCTTTATTTCGCTTAGCATGTCACACATGTGACATCGGCGATTAACCGTTCGTGGATCTGTTGATTTTGAGGGACAACAGATTTAAGTTCACCGTTTATATTTTTTTCTTTATTATCACTTAACATTAAAATGCTCTCCATATCGAAAAACTCAAATAAAATTCAGACTTTTGTGTGATAAACATGTTCCAACTTAATCGCACTTCTAAGAAACGAGATAGAAGTTACATAGGATCGACACCTAGCTCATAGAGCGCTTACATAATACAGCTACAAAGGGAATAAAACCATGCATTTAGAAGCCCAACCAATGAATTGTTCATAAAATTGGTACCATAATGTATGCGTGTAATATCTTTGATTAATGAGCGATTACGATAGGATCAAAGAAAATAATCTGGTTGCGGTTTTTTCGAAGGTATACCCCTCTGTTCTTGCGGAGCAGCTTCGAAAATTATGAATTCTCTTTGCAAGTGTTCATCCAATTCCAGGATTGCGGCTACATTTCCACATCTGAGAATCAATAAAGTTCGGTTAGTCAATTTCAACAATTCTGATGTACTGCAAACGAAATGGAAATAACTGATTACCTATAGCAGTAGTTGGGAGCTGACCAGACTGTTAATACTGTGTCTTGAAAATGCCACTTATAGCCTTCCATAACGAGTTGATGAGCTCGGCAGATCATTTCAACGTCATTCGCTGTGTTGAACTGTGCGACCACATCAGAACCGAAAAGATATCCTGCACCACGAGGACTAACACCCCAGCCAGTCGTATCTGTTTGCAAACACAACATCCACCAATTAATCGGGTTAATTTCATGCAGATCTAAGACATAATGAACAGGGGCGCTGTAGACTAATATGCACTATGTAGTTTGAAGTTAGATAGTTGTTAGTTTTCATTAATAAAGCAACTCCACACCTCAACTTAAAGAATGGTATTTTTTAAGGGTACAAAAACAAAAAGTAGTTAGTAAAAAAACTAGAATCTACTAAGTAAAGAAAAATAACCACCACCAATAATTGCTTCGTTTCACACTTCACTCGAACCAGTCACCAATCTCCGTTATCCAATTACTTATAAAATGGATGCATTCTACAAGCCACGAAGATGAGCGCAATAAGTACGCGATGTTAACTCATGCAGTGAGATATGAGCAAATGAATCTTAAAACCGACTATGTCACAGATGATATTCCTCCTTATCCTTCTACGAAGGCAAAGCAGGTTTGGGCACATAACGAGAAACTTACCATCTGCAAGAGATCAAATGAGTAATAATGCTTAAGGAGCTCGAAACCGACAATAAACAAAACGAAGTCCCTCCAATACCATTAAACTATAACTTAATATATTGGAACGTGATTTCTACCTTCCGGGTCTGACCAGAGCAAATCACACATTGGGCCATCGTGAGGTACTTCTTGCTTTCGATCAATCGCTCTGATTTGATCCAAAGTCTGAATCGATGGAGAAAGTCCTCCATGAACACAAAATATCTGTAAAAACCATACAGATGAACAGATGAATATTAGGCACTCATTTAACAACAAGTAACTCAACTCTAAAAATAAGCACAAACCTTATTATCAATGATTGCTGAGAGGGAAAGATAATCGAAGATCTCAGTGCAATACCGCCATACTGTGATGGAACCGTACTTTCTGAGGCATTCATCGTAGAATCCATACACTTGTGTGATTTGACGAGACTCATGGTTTCCTCGTATGAGAGTAATTCTATCTGGGTATCGTACCTAATTAGATGACAAGAAAAATACATAAGTAAACAAGAGCAAGTAAAAAAGAAAGCCAAACATTTACAAAAAAACAACAATTTTGTCAACAGATAATTAGATAAGCTTACTTTGAGGGCAAGCAGCAACAAGAACGTCTCAACAGAATAAAACCCCCGATCAACAAAATCCCCTAAGAAAAGGTAATTGGTCTCTGGTACATCTCCTCCCACTTTAAACAGTTCCTTTAGATCATAAAACTGCCCGTGAATGTCTCCACATACCTAAAGAAAAATTAATGTGACTATCAGGCTTCCGTATCTCCATTAGATTAAGTAATTAATGTAATAATATTCATCCAAAACTTACAGTAACAGGTGAATCTACACGTTGCACATTTGACTCTTCAACAAGGATTTCTCTTGCCTTGGCACACAACGCCTTGACTTCAGACTCTTTAATAATCTCGCACCTCTTCAATTGCTCGATTTGCCTGTCTAAATCTCCAGTACTGCTGTGACCTTTTTTACCTCCAGTCTTTCCTCTTCCAGCCATCTTCACACTCACCCACCACCGCTCAACAGAAACTAAGAAAACTCAGCAAATACTCTCCTCCTTCTAATCCCTCACCTAGAATCCAACAAACTCATTAGATATTCAAACAAACAAAA
>JAQGAC010001413.1:0-14022 GCA_034696585.1 Isotomurus maculatus | reverse complement strand
GACGCATTACCAAAAACATTTCAACGTAATTTTTATTTCACTGGAATGACAACATTATAGGAATAAGTTACTTCCTTTGAAATAAGTATAATAATTTACCACTCCCTATGACCGTGTTATTTTATTTTAAATTAGAATTTAAAGCTAAATCCGAGCTCGTAAACATTATTCAAGACTAAGCTCAAATTTTTCTTCAGAATTGTGACAACCAGGATCCTGAAGCGACTGAACATAATGCAGGTCCTTAGTCACTAGAACAGCCCCTTTATTCTAGCCATATTTATATTTTATATTCACATGCTCTATCTATTCATCCAGTAAAGGTTCAGTTAAATGAATACTTTGACCCCAAAGTACATATAATATAAATTATCAAAGGAAGAGGCATAGCATATTAACGTCTCAGATGGTAGATAATTTTATTCAAATTCATTCCACTACCAGGAGACGGGGCTAACATCTTCTAGTGTAGTTCCAAATTGAGCTATACTAGGACCTACTGTAACATACCACCCTAAACATGTGTATGCTAATTAAGGGGATAATCAAATCGCCCAGCAGGCACCTTCCCCGTACAGATTTTTGCAGAGGTATCACCGAGCCAGAAAGGACTTCGCCAAATTTCCCTGGCTGAGGGATCGAACTAAAGACTCTCGGTGTGTTATAGCTTAAGTCAGCAGTCCTAGCCACACAACAATCAGGGCTTAGCTTTAACTTATAGCAAATGACTTAATCCCGTATAGTACACTATCGTTCTTCCATATTCTAAAACCATTAGCTAAAAGTCTATTACACTATTTTTCAAGTGCATATCTGAAAACCTTTAATTGCTGTTTGCAAAGCCTTTGTGTACCAAAAGTGGCACAAAACACTAATAATAATAAAAGATTTTTTGTGTCAGTATGTTGCCCCCAAACAGAGTGGATAATACACTGCACGGTAATGAATATAGAAGGATTCACCTAATGTATGGCATCGTAAACACTCCCTTGCTCCTGTTCATTTCCCAATTGTAAACATGTTCAACACAAAAACATACGAGTGTTGCGGCAAGGCCAATCGCATACGAAAGAAAAAACACAATAACATGATTCCACTTCATGGCTTGAGGTTCATTTGGGTCTTTAAAATACAAAGGACCATCCGGAGCTTGCGGAAATTGCGTTATATAATACTCAGTGGCAGCTACAAAATTCAAATACGAAGAATAGTAACCTCTGCGATACATGTTTTGTATATGTCGCAGAATGCCTCCTTCAACCAACGAGACAAACGTCAATATACTCTGCTCTACCTTTGCAAAATCATTTCTCCCAAGTCTGTGAGTGATGGTCCAGAATTTATGGCCGGCTATTATGTCCCGTGAAGTTTCATAACTGTGATGCCCATTAATTTTATTGAAGATTTCTTCATTAAGTAAAATATATTCCATAGCTCCCATTAGTACAGCACTTCCTGAGACCATTTTTCTGTATGCTTCCCCTATGTCCGCAATTGATGGCGTCAAATACTCTATTTTTGGATACAAACTTTTAGCAAATGCCTTTGAATCCAAGAGCTCCTTGTAATCGTCGTCTTCGTCTAGTGACCTCCAGACGCCTTTTTCAACGATAATGGAATACCTGGAGTCCCCAAGACTCCTGAAATCTTGAGGAATATCTTCGTACGGAGGCTTGAATATGAAACTAAACAGTTTCCCCTTGTAAACTTCACTAAGCACGAAACAACAAATAGCCCAAAGGATGAAAACTGATTTCAGTACAAAATGGCTAAGCTGCGAATTATTTTTGTGAGAACTCTGTGTGAGACCAAATGATCTTGTAATGTCAAAGCTTTGACCGACGATGGGCCTAAATAAAGCCAGCATTACTTTGTCTAAAGAACGGTTTCGTATTGGCCAGCTTGTGATTTCCAAATTTAACAAACAATACAAAACACCACTTAGCAAAAAAAGAGAACCTGCAGCCACCGCCAAGGAATCCTTTCCGACTGGTCTTAGAAGGACGTTAAGTACGTGTTTCGAAAACTTCGTTCTTAGAGCTCCAATGAAACTAATTTCAAATGAAATGTCTACATATACTCTTGAATTATGGTAAAACATACTGTTTGTGTTCTCCATCTCCACAGAAGACAGAAAATCTGAGGAGCTGAAGAAAAAGTCGAGATTTGGCCCTCCAACATTGTTGCACGGATATTCGTCATCTGTATGCATTTAAATCAGATTAGTACGAACGCTGTAACCAAGTCTAGTGGATCAAAAGTTTCAACTTACCTCCGTCAAGATTTGAAGTCTTTTCTGGACAAACAAGGAATGAAGCGTTAAACTTTTGTGCAAAATAAAATAAAGCAATAACTTCAGGGACTAGTAGGGCAAATCGGAACAACCCGGGTAATCTTAACAGCTCAAGCGTTGTTTGAAATTTAAGAGGTACAGAAATATCAGTGGACGTTGCGAAAAGTATGTCGCCACTTAAGCCTGATGAGGTCAGTTTGTTAGACGTAAATAGACCTTGGGGTTCAAAATGAGTCCAAACACGTGTTTTATGCGTTGCACTGTAACACAGTCTTTCTAAACGTCCTGTTGTAATACTGAGTGACAACAAGACCCTTACAACTGGAAGTAACACTAAATAATTTTGATACGACGAATTCACAGTTGAAAGTATCGTTGCTGTATGAATAGTCAGGATGAGATCTCTGTAAATGTTCACTGTGGGAATATAAACTGAAGACATTGTAGACGGAAAAGCGATCTGTCTTATCAAGGAGTTCCACCATGTGTAAGAATTGTGAACGAAGATGCCTACCTTTCCCACTCTATTGTAAGGGCTTATTTTTGTAAATTGTGGGACATAATTTAGAAGTCTGATGGAGGTGTAGTTTTCCATGAACTGAAAATCTGGATGCAACATTCGATACAATTTGATAACATTGAAACTTCTATGGCAGCTAATAGTCGAGAGAACCAAGTTTTGATCCTCAATATTGTTCAACGCAACATTTGGCGAAACTTCGAGGTATACTGTAAACTCCGCTGGTGTTAGGTGATTTATAAGATTTTGTAATGGAGCCCGAATTATTGTAAGATTCGTGTTGATTACACACCAGCTAATTATTTGATAAGCAAACAGAAGCCTCATTATTACAGTTCTTTGGGGGTTTTAAATTGAACGAAATACAAGTGCAGATCTCCGAAAAGCTTCTGAACGGACCTTCTCAAGTAACTTGAACAGTTTCACGGTCTCCGTAATCCAGATATTCTTTTTAGAATTGAAATCGTTTTGTCGATTCCGGAGGATTGCGTTTGAATTTATATAGACATCTGGAAGGATTTATTGCGTAGAATTTTTTAAGGTAGATTAAATAATTGAGCACACCGCCTTCACTGCCCGGTTATGGGGGTAACCCTGTGTGTCTCACAAAAGTGTCTACGTCCTTATTTTCACCTCAACTGCTTTACTACAAGAAGGAAAAGGTTCACCTCGGTACAAATGTTTTTTGCTTGTCCGTATTATTACTTTTTACGGAAAAATTTCAACAGTACTTCAGAAGTTATCGCTAATTTCCGAATGTTTTTCATGTCCACACATTTGTGAGAGTACACAAGTGTAACTACGTTTAACAACAAAGCCATTAGCTGCAACTAAAACAAACGGAAGTAAATCAACAAATTAGAGTACCGGTAACAAAAGAAAAGATAACTTGTACAATTTTTATTAGGACATGGCAGAAAGTTTTTGTGTTCTTTTGCCTTCGTGCCTGTCCAGCATTCAGAATAATTATTAGGGAAACCCAAGCACGGGGAATTGGGAAAGAGGGACATCCTTGTTTATAAAACTATAAATATGGCTCAATCAGCAATCATAATTTCTTGCCCACTTACTTGCGGTTGGCCTTTCACACGCTAACATGTTTATATGCAGGAGTTTTAAGTTGGGTAAAAAAATTTGAGCAGAACTGAATAAAAATAACTGTATTTTATCTAGGGTTGTGCCATGTCTACATCCTTCGCTTTCGTGTCTGTCAGGTCCTAAATTTCAATGAAATGGCATATTTGTCATATATGGTGATATTTTAGGCCATATATGACAAAAAAGGCAATTTGGACAGATATTTTTTGGACAAGTCCAAATTGTCTCCGTTATTGGTTATTTCCGTCATTTTATCAAATTAATGATCGAATTTAATTAAAAATGCAAATTTTTGCAAATTTTGTACATGTTTTTGTTGAAATATGTGAAAATTAGGGGTAAAAAAGCCGCTTTACAATTAGAACTAAACTTTGTGCCCAGCATATGACGTATAACATCGTTCCAAATGTCAGCCATTTGAGACTAATAAGACTTGTCAAAATGTCAAAATGTCGTAGACAAGGACATTTGGCAAAACCCTAATTTTATCGGAAGTTGGCTAAGTAAGACTTTCATTCCGATGTTCCGGTTTAGGCCATTATTATCGTCGAAAGGTTAATGCATGAGTGTGAATTGAACTGTCTCACAAATATTTGTATCATGCCATCGGTTTTTGCGGTATGGGGATGCGAATACAAATCAGTAGTAAGAGATGACAAAGTGTAGATTGCGTATTTACCTATATTACAGTGTCCTGTGGATGCTCCTATAGTCATTTAATGTGTGCCTTCTGTATTATATAGCATTGTGTAAAAATTACCTTGGCGATTTTTGGTACATTCATCTTAATAGTAAGAAAACTGAAATTTGGTGTAGTTATATATAATATTTAAGTTCTATGGAAGTACTTTAAATAACTGCTAGTTAGGGAGTTGTCACCGATTGAATATGGACTCACGAAAGGACATTGTGTTTAGAGCCTAATAGATCGGTCATTGGTGATTTGATATCATAGAAATTGTTGTGTCATGCCTGTGCGCATCCCATCCTTCAGCTAAGACCAAGATAAGTTCAATTGGTACGCTATATGGTTGTAGAAATACTCACGAAAACAAATACCGAGTAAAGGTGTGCAACACCCGCAAAATCTTGCGACGCCAAATATAATTATGTGACGAACGGAAAATCTTTTGGGGCGTAGCTCCACAAAGTTATTCATGCTATTAAAATCTTAAAGTGTCACTGTGGACATTTTGGAAATTGTTGGATTGTTTGGTAAAAGGCTGCACAATTTGTCTCCTCTTAATTTGATGTATTTTTGGTTTCTTTATTATTATGTGATGAAATAATACAGTCCGCCTTAAGTTAACTTCCCCTGATATAAAGCTGCAGTTGCTCGTTCCCTGAAGGGCGTATACGTCACTTGTATCATAGCCCACTTTCTAAGCCTAATAATTTAGCAAACATTTTATATAAATAAATTGGTTTTAGAGCTATAAAGGATGCTCCACAGTTACTATTTGTATTTCATGCGTACTTTTCTAATCCAATTAATTTGTACTCAAAAGATATTTCAGTTACAGATAGAAGCAGATTGATACTCATACGCAAGCTGTTATTGGAATAAATCGAAGCTCGTCTGGTTAGACAAAGAAGTTTGTAGAAGCACAATTTGAAAACTGAAGAGAAAGCTGATGATGGAAATGGCAGATTTCCATCATGAAGATCCCATAAATGTATCTAAAAGTAATTTCTTACAAAAATGGAGACGGAAATTATGTGGACAACATAAGAGGCCAGTAAAAAAGGAGATAGCAACAATAATTCTAAAATGGCCTTACTTTCGCCAGACAACTAGCAACTGTGTTTGCTAAAAGACAACGATCCTGGTTAGTGTTCACAGAAAAATTATTTGATATGACCTTTCAAAGTGCCACACAAATTCAGGACGCATTTATTACGCAAAGCTCTTAGATAAATTGATGCATAGAATTAGCTAGATTGAATTTCTGACCTTCTAAAATTATTTGTTGAAACTCAATTTCTCTAATTTGTTGTTTGATACACCCATTAAAGTATGACTGACATGCAGTGTGCGGTTGATTGACACCATTTGTAACGCTCTAGTTAAAGTCCATTGATATAATATTTCTAGGTGCACCTAAGTTTTCTAATCCTGCAAATGTATTGCATGGCAAAGTACACTGAAGGATTCACCTTAAATATGTTATACCAAATACACCATTTCTTGTAATGCTTTCCCATTTACAAATGAATTCCAATACGAAACACAAAAAAGTTCCAGTGATTCCTATAGCATACGAAAGAAAGAACACATTAACATGTTTCCACTTCATAGATTGAGGCATATTCGGGTCTCTCATGTATAAAGGACCATCCTCAACTGGCGGGAATTGCGCCCTATAATCTTCAGAACTTGCCAAAAAATTCAAATACGAAGAGTAGAAACCACTGCGATACATGTTTTGAATATGACGCAGAATTCCTCCTTCAACTAAAGTGACGAACGTCAATATACTCTGCTCTACTTTTGCAAAATCAGTATTGCCAAGTCTGTGAGTAACTAGCCAAAATTTATGGCCAGTTATTTTTTCGTTTGATGACTCATAGCTGTGGGGGCCATTAAACTTATCGAACATTTCTTCATAAAGTAAAATATATTCCATAGCCCCCATTAGCACAGCACTTTCTGAGACCATTTTTCTGTAAATCTCCCCTGCGTCCGTGGTTGAGGGTGTCATATACTCCATCTTCGGATACAAACCTTTAGCAAACGTAGTGGAATTCAGCAGCTCTTTGTATACTTCGTCTTCTACAATTGACCTCCAGACGCTTTTTTCCACGACAATTGAATACTTGGAGCTGAGCAGACTTCTGAAATCTTGTGGAACATCTTCATACGGAGGTTTAAATATAAAACTGAATATGCTCCCTTTGTAAATTTCACTCAGTAGGAAACAGCAAAATGCCCAAAGGATGAATACAAATTTGAACACTAAATGACTACGTTCTGAATTCCTTGTGAGACCCAATGATCTTATTATGTCGTGGCTTTGACCAACAATAGGTCGAAATAAAGCTAGTATTATGGTTTCACACGAACAACTTCGTATTGGCCAATATGTCACGCCAAACTTCAACAGCAGGTACAAAAAACAACTTAGTCCGACAAGAAAACCGGCCGCTGCCGCCAAGGAGTCAATTCCGACTGGCCGAAGAAGCACGTTAAGTACGTGTTTGGAGAACTTTGTTCGTAGAGCTCCAATGAAACTAATTTCGAAGGAAAGGTCTACGTATACTCTTGAATTATGATAAAACATACTGTTGATATTCTCCATCTCCGCAGGAGACAAGAAATCTGAGGAGCTGAAGAAAAAGTCGAGATTTTCTCCACCTACGTTGTTGCACGGGATTTCTGCATCTGCGTATAAAGTAATGTTACTGATATTACTGCAAATAATTTTAGGGCTCAAAAGCTTTCGCTTACTTTCGTTGACATTCGTATCCGCTCCTGGACAAACAAGAAATGATGCGTTAAACTTCTGTGCAAAATAAAATAAAGCCAATACTTCGGGGACAAGTAACGCAAACTGGAACAACCCGGGTAATCTTAACAGTCCAGATGTTGTTTGAAGTGTTAAAGGTATAGTAATGTCAGTAGATTTTGCTAGAAGTTCTTCACCCATTAAGTCCAATGAGGTAAGCTTATTAAACGTTAAAAGTGTTTGGGTCTCAAAATGTGTCCAAATATATGTTTTATGTTTATCACTGTAACATAGCCTTCGAAGACGTCCAGTTTTAATATTAAGTGACAACAGGGACCTAACAATGGAAAGTAGCTTCAAATGATCTCTTGACGCTGAACTAGGTAAACTTTGGTTTCTTGTCTGAATAGTCACGGTTAGATCTCTATAGAAATTTATGGTGGGAACATAAATTGAAGAAATCTTAGACGGAAAAGCTATCTGTCTAATCAAAGAGTTCAGCCACGTGTAAGAATTGTGAACAAAGATTCTAACCTTTCCAAGTTTATTGTGAGGGTTTACTCTGGAATTTTGTGGGACATAATTTAGAAGTCTGAATGAGGTACAGTTTTCCATTAACTGAAATTCTGGAAGCCAAATTCCATACACTTTGATAGCATTGTAACATCCTTGGCCACTTATTGTCGACAAAACCAAGTTTATGTCTTCAATTTGGTGCACCACACTTTGTGGCGAAACATCCAGGTATACAATAAACTCGGATGGGGTTAAGTGATTCACAAGATTTTGCAATGGAGACCGAATTGCGCTAAGATTCACGCTGATTACAAACCAACCAAAAATTTGGTAACGCAAAAGATGCTTCATAGTTTCAAACTTTTTGGAATTGAATTTAGAGAAGATTTCAAGTGCAGTGAGTGGATAGCTTTGTGCATGGATCTTCTCTAAAGCTTGAACAACTTTCCATTATCCGCAAGTTTTTTACACAACGGAGAGCTCTGTGATACACGGAGTCATGGGATTTATTCTGAAGTAGCTTATTTCCTGATAGTTTGTTTTAAGAAACAAAATCGTTTTGTCGATCTTTGTGAATTGGGTTAATTATCTGCTTTGACCTCTGGAAAAGTTTATCAAAGACAAATGTTAAGCTTGAATATTACAATCACGAATACCAACATTCTCAATACCAACTTATCTGCTTCGTAAATGTCTGCCTCTTGCTTACGATTGAAACCCAGTTATTGTCGAGAACATACGTGTGTACATCGGACTGCATACAATCCAAATTATTATAATAACTGGGTAAAAATTTGCATGTTTTATTTTCCCAGAAAACTTTTGGCAGAAGGACATTTATCTTATCTTACTGTCTTAATTTTATACCCAAGTCGCAAATTGATCAAGCACAAATTCCCTTAATTTACGTAAAATTCAGAAATTAGTTGCTAATTGTCAATACTTTCAAACTACAACATCCCACACGAGCTTTCAAGAATATACGAAAGTTTTGTAACGATTTATTTGTTTAGTTTTTAGACAATTCAAATGTAAGAACACTTTTTTCACGCTCATTGTTTCGAATCAAAACAACAACAGATTAAATAACTTGTAAGCAACCAAATTACGCCCATTTATTTCCTTTTTGTTTGTATCTACTACATTTACAGACAGATGTTCTGAACCAAATCTAACTTTCATTGTCGCCCCTGTAATTAACATTGTGAACTTCGAACTGATCCAACTGGTACCATTATATCGAAAATGGATTATAAGTAATGCGACGAACAGGGTGCTTATTGAAGTAACTCATTTCTTGCAATTAATTTGTTTTCAAAATTGTCCATCCAAAAGTTTGCAAAAGGGAACAGGGAATAATAGATATTTTTCAAGCTGCATAGCGAATTGAAATAATGAAGCACATGAATTAGATCCTGCGGACTTCTCAAGTGAATTTTGAAAAACATATGGCCAAATGACTTTTCAAACTGAACTTCAAAAAATAATTCAAAGTTCCCACTCGCCTGTAATTTTATAAGATTTTTTGCTCATCCCGTGAGTTTGTCAATACGAATAATCATCCTAAACTATTTGAATATAAAAACGGAATTCCTATTTTTGCATTTCCGCTTAAGCACTTCTAAACAAAAGCTGCACAAAGAAAATGAATGCCCGAAGGCAAACGCAATGAAAAAAACGGTAACATGGTTTAAGCTGATTGCTTGAGGTCCATTCGGGTCGTTTGGATTCAAAATACCTGCCTCAGTTCTTGACGCTTGCGTCTTAATATGTCTCACATTAAACAAATACTTAACTAGTTGGGATGCGTATCCTCGACGAAACATATTTCGTATGTGACGAAAAACCCCTCCTTCCGCTAATGAGCTGAATGCCCATGAACTAAGTTCTACCTTGTCAACATCACTTCCCACAAGCCTGTGCGTAATTAACCAGAATTTATTTGCGGCTAATGCCTCCTTTGATGATTGAAAGCTGTCATGTCCGTTGATCATTGAAAATAGTCCTTCGTAAAATAAAATGGACTCACGGGACCCAATTAAGACGGATTCTTCCATCACTAGTTTATCAAACAGATATCCTGTGTCATTTGCTGATGGGCTTACGAACTCCGCTTTTCGAAGCAAGTCTGTAGCAAACGGTGTTATATTAAAAAGCCTTACGTAGTCATTGTCCTCGACAATTGATTTGAAAGTATTCGTTTGCACAATAATTGAATAGTCAGAGTCTAGAAGACCTCTAAAATCAGAAGGAATGTCTTGATAAGGAGGTCGAAAAATAAAACAAAAAATATTTCCTTTATATACCTCATTTAGTAAGAAACAAGCTAAAGCCCACAGTATAAACACCAAGTTCAAAATAAAACTACACCGTTTTTTTTCCAAACCAAACAATTTAACTATATCCAAACCTTGACACACAAGTGGACGATAAATTGCTAAGACTACGCCATCAAAGGAGAACCTTGCTCTTTCTGAATATGAGAGTAAATATCTAAGAAGAACTTGAAGTACACAAACAAGCACGAGCATTACGCAGAAGGTAGCAGCCAGCGAAATGTTTCCAATTGGTTTTAGAAGAACATTCATTACATGTTTCGAAAACTTTGTTTTAAGAGCTCCCGTGAATCGAATTTCAAATGGCATATCCACATATACTCTCGAAGTGTGGGGCAATATTTGGTGGAGATTCTCCATTTCTGTCTGGGAAAGAAAATCCGAAGAACTGAAGAAGAAATCGAGATCAGTCGATCCAACATCGTCATACAGATTAAATCCATCTTCAACATTTCAAATGTCAATAAATTCTTAATTTATACAAGTAAACATGAAATTTAAACTTACCATCTCCTCCGTAAAAGTCGGTTGGTGGACAAATTATAAAAGAAGAATTAAACTTTCGTGAAAAGTAAATCAGAGCCATGAGTTCCTGTGGCATAAGCCGGAACAGAAAAGGCCCTGGATTCCTTAAAATATTTGAAGCTAATCGATATGTTAAACAAAATGGTATGTCGGTAGATATGGCTTCCAACACTTCACCTTTAAAGTCTGCCAACTTAGGCCTGTTCAGGTATTCTGCTGCCTGTTGCGGCTCCAAATGTGTCCATATTCGTGTGTTGTCTGTAGGATGGTTAGATAACATCTCCAGTTCTCCAGTTATCATCTTCAGGAAAATTAAAAACCGAACTAGGGATTGTATCCGCGCATCAATTCTTAAAGATGAAGTATCGTGTCGTGAATCTTCTGAGTATTTTGTGTTTAATTGTGCAATCACGATGAGGTCTCCGTAAAGGTTTATCTGGGGAACAGCAGGTGTGGAAATTTTGAAAGGAAATCCCAGCTGCTGAATTAGAGTACTAAGCCACAACCTCGACATTTGCATTATGATGCCAATGGTTGCAAACTTGTGATGATGGTCAGCTAAGTCAGCTTTGCCAATTTTCGGGAAATAATTAGGCAGTACCGCAGACGTACTGTTTTCTGTGAACTGAACTTCTTGAAAGGACAAGTGATATATTCTTATCACATTGTAGTTTCTACTGCAACTGATTGTCGACACAACCAAGTCAATTCCGTCGTGTGAGTTAAATAAGTCTTGTTTATAAACTTCGACATAAATTAAAACCTCAGCTTGAGAAAAATGATTAACGAGATTTCTAAAAGGAAACGATGATACCGGTTGACTGGCACTGGCAACAAGACAAGGAATAATCAGACTCAAAAACAAATACTCCATAATCAAATTTCCAAAAGAATTTAATATTTTTAAAATTCATGCATGTAACATCGGCAGAAAAGCAGACTGCCACTACTGCTCCTTCGTGGGAGCTTCTGCGTTCTCCAAAATGATAAAGGATATGGCATCAATTACCAAACTCTTACAAAGAAAAGTCTAACCTCAGTAAAAACTTTACTTTTAATCTGTGTCATTATGATGTCAGTAATTTCTACACGTCCCGCTAATGCATATCATTATGTTGTACGGAAACATTTCAGCTACAAGTCCCGAAGTATCAGTAATTTCCGCACAGGTCTCAGTTACATACAAATGTGCCAGTGAAAAATGCAACTAGGTTAACTGCAAAACGACAGGAAAATGAACTTGCATAATTACTCACAAAACATGGCAGAAAGTTATTTATCCTTCCGTTATTTTGTGTCAATACATGAGAAACAGCACATATAATTATAAGGAAAACATAAGCGGGCGGAATTATTAAAAAGGGACATCCGTGTTTAAAAAAATCCAAATGTCTACATCAAGTATGATAATTCCTTCCCCAATTATTTGTGGTTAGCCTTTCACAATCCAACACGTTTTCATAAAAGAGCTGGAAGTATGGTAAAAACATTACAAACTTAAATTATACGTCTTTTATGCAAACTTCGTTCCAAATAGGTTCGTCTAGACTTTCGGCACAAGGCAATATTAATCGTTAGAATTGTGATGCTTTTAAAATAATGGAGAAGTGTTATAGATAAATTTATTCTTTCCGATAAAAATGTGTAGTTGTAAATAATCATCGTGTTTTTTAAATATTTTTACAGCAATTTTTGCATAATGGAGTGTCCTTTCGGAGTCTGAATTAAGACAGATTTGGGTTTAGATTTGCTGAGTACCAACTGTAAAATTTCCGTACTGCCCAAATGCATTGTCCGTAGTTGACACATTGAAAGTGTTTTGTGAGAACCTTCATTTCAGTAAAATGCTCTAAGATTATCAGGTATATTGTGCAGGTTCCGAAGGGACTTTTTGGCAACAGAAGCTTAGAAGACTTTTTATCATACTCTTTCCCACTGGTTGTCAGTAATAAGGAAATAAGAAGCAAAGTTTATTTAAAACGCACACATTTGACAGCTTCTTTGTTCTGCACTTTGTCAGAAGTAAATGTATATTAGCAAGTTTACTATTCGAAAAGATATAATATTTTGTATTACTTCAAAGACAATTCAGCTATTGGAAGATATACTTTATTCACTTGTAAGCTGATGCACTCCAGTCCTGGATGCGAGCAACATGAATATTTCTCAGAGGAAAGAAAGAATGTTTCAGGCTTCAAGTTTAACACACGAAAGCTATATCTCGGATGCGTTGAACGGTTGAATCACATTTAATTTTAACTAGTGTTATGGTCATATGGCTGTAATTTCAAACCTACGATTGGCACAAGCTGCCAGTAAACAAGGCTTGTTTAACAGTTTAGTAGATTTTACAAATGACCAGTTCATAAAATAATAATTGGTAAAAACATAAAATGAAAAAACTTAGGTGAGGATAGTAAATGATTAAAACAAGACCCCGACGACTTGATTTTCTCATTTTCGCCCAACCTCAACTGGGACACAAATTTTTGTATTATGGTAGAATGCGTCGAGTTTTATCTTTAGGTTACCTGTAGGATCTATAACTTGTAATACATAAAAACAATATATTACATATTTCATTATTATGTATTATGATAAGATATAATAATAATAATATATAATTTTATTTTATTGATATTATTACATTTAATAATCGAATTTTATCTTTATAGTACCTGAAGGATTTTTTACTTGTTGGAAATACCCTATAAACTAAAGTATTTTCAGGTGCGTTGTTTCGCTCAATGCCCCATGCGCTCCTTGCTGTGTTTATAATAAATTGTAGTTCTAAAGTCAATTCTATTCCGAGCAAGTAGCCACAGAAAATTAGGGACAGAAAAGTGTCATTTCAAGTTATACAGATATCGGATTTAAACACCATTTTTAACTTAAATAGCTTTGATTCGATGTACAATGGTCGTACATAAGGGTTTCTGAAGATTTGGTTGTACCTAATAAACAACAGAAAACCCAAAGGTGTGCATGGATTGGACCAAGAAAGACACTTGTAAGGGCCAAATTAACAGTTTGAGTGCGATTTTTTTTAATATCTGGCCTAGACGACCTAGTGTGGCTTTTTTACAAATAAAAGAATTCTAAGCATGATAGGTTCAAGATTCTTTCCCTTTATAATTTTAAATTTGGTTAGATGTGAACCCACCGGTAATTTCTGGCCTGAATTCTACCTTACATTTTAATGTACCATCCAACATTGAACTATCTAGGGTGACATCTTAAAACATGTAGCCGGATGATTTCACTGTGGGATTTTTCAATTATATCTTT
>JAQGAC010001412.1:0-14025 GCA_034696585.1 Isotomurus maculatus | reverse complement strand
CATTAACACTTTATATACACTTTCAGCACAGTTTTATTCGACCTTTTTTGGGGGGTGCGGGGTTGGGTAGATTTCCGAGCCCGCATCCCGCGCGGTCAGTGCTGTCAGTGCTATCTTCTCATAGCGAGGTAAACCTGAAATCCACCCGAATAAAAACAATGCATCATTAAGCAATAAAACCCGGGCTCATCCCATCATAGGCGGTTTTTCATAACCAATAATAAATCATAAATTTATTCCCAGTACGTCCTTTTACATCTGCACTCCATCGTAAATGTATTAATTGTACTTACGGATAAGTTAATTCGTTCTAACATTGTAGGCAGATGTACTCTCAAAGACTCACTAAATTCTTAATCCTTATTATCGATGAATTTGTTTTTATGTTTTGTGACATTTTGTGGATTCTGCGTGTGCAGCTTACTGACATTCATATGGTTTCAATCTAAGTTCATATTTTAGTGAAACGATTTATCTAAGCTTACTTTGAGTCGTAAGTTCGAAAACAGTGACTAGCACTATTTGCAACAACAAGATGCCACTCAAGGATTGGCAATATTTCAATTTCCTTCCTGAAATTACATCTGTTCCTTATTTAGACTCCAATTCCGTTTCTCCTCAACTCTACGTGATTTATGTGTATATTTAAAGGTATAGATGCACCTGAGAGGGGAGAAAGCTTTCCCACATAGTATACTTGAAATTGTTCTTGGGAATAACAATTATTTTGAATTTTTAGTCCAAAGCTGAATTTCTTTCCGTCATGCGTCACCTTCGCTTGTAATGTTTTTTTCCTGAGTTTAACCATTAAATTATTTAATATTTTATTATGTGATTCAAGCAAAAAACCTGCACAGCATGCAAAAGCACTATCTAAAACTGTTCGGTGAATGATTTACAAATATATATAAAGTGTGGATTCAATCTTTCTTCAGGCTAGCAGCATCCCATGTAAGTCCAATACAATCATTGCAGACAATTAAAGTAAAGTAACCTTCAACAAATCGCGCGTTATCAAGACAATGAATAATTTGTCGTTATCTTCTGTAGATAATGTCAGAAAAAAGATAAGTCTGTAATTTTTGTTTCATTTTCAAGCAGTCTTTTCCAACCTTCCGTATTTAACTGCCCATCTTCTCCAATTACATTTCCCCTCTTCAAAATGTCTTTCTCTGTATTGAATATTCTTATTCCATTATGCTGTATTCTGTTCTTAAACTCCTGCTACGTCAACGGACAGACTTCGTTCAACGCTACCACATGTAACAGTAAACTGGCGTCTCCCCGGTCTGACGTTGCTGTTGCATATGACGGAGAAGATTCAATTTATATCTTCGGAGGAGTCTTCTTTACTGCAGATCTTAATCTACTGGTCTACGACGAAGTTCATCGATTCAACATAACTTCAGATGAAATAGAAGTTGTCGCTACGCTTCCAAGAACGGCACATGGAGGGCGAGCTCACTTCAGACCTGACGTCGGAGATATACTTTATCTTCGAGCGGATGGAACCTTTCTGTGGAGTTATAACGTCACTACAGGCGTCACGACGTCACTTTCTGAGTGGCTTGGCAGTTCGTCTGGTGTTGGATTGACGTTCTTGGTAATTTATTTTTAATTTTATATATTTCTGATGGAATTAAAATCACTTAAATCTAATTATAAATAATTAATGTTCAGCCGGATAGAGTGATGGCGTTTGGTGGACTTGACAATGCAACTTTAATATACTCACTTGACCTGGGAACTAACAGTCAAAATCCCTCAGGGGACCTTCCTTTACCTACGGAACTTGCCGTGAGCTTGTATTCTCCTGCACAACAGAGCACCTTCATCTTTGCTGGAGAACTTGGAAACCGGACTCCAGTCCTCATGAAATACATGCACCAGTTTAACACTACGTCAGTCCAGGCCTGGTTGTTCCCTTCCTTTAGACACGGAGATGGGTCTCCAGTTTTAGTCTCCACTTTAGAAGACTCCAATCCCCTTATGTACATCTTTGGAGCTGTAATCGATAACGGAGCTATTGGAGACACAGTCATGGAAGTGAATCTTGCCACAGGTCACACAAATATAATTCCCCTGTTTGGAGTTCCAACTGAACTCACCACCACTTCTGCCGTTTATGTCCAGTCTCTGAACAGAATCTACTTATTTGGAGGCTACGATTTGTCCAATGAAGACAAAGATTCCATTTGGTATGTTCAACTTGACCCGACTCAGCACAAAAAGGAATAGTGACACTCACTGCCATAAGAGGAAATAACTTGTAGCCCCAGTATCGTAACTAGATTTGTAGTTTATTGAAAGCTTATTTGCTAACTAGTTTAGTAATAATCCCCATTTTTGATTATTGTCATACAATGCTTTAAGTAAATATAAACTTCTCATTTGGATCGTAAATCTAATGCAGGAATATTTGTCATCACTTCAGTTAGATTGTCTGCAGTTTGCCTAAACTTATTACTCATGATAGACAAATGCAGTGTGCAAATATGGCAAGTGTTCATGGAGTACACAGCAATTTGCAGAAATTCTTATCACAAGTTGTCCAAAGTTCAAGGTGACCTACCCAAATAATCTTTCTGCAGTTGTCTGTGATAAAAACAGATTCCTCTTCTATTTGCGAACCAAACCTGTGCGAATGGGCAACAGCAACAAACCAGTCCCATGACTAGTCATTTTTCAGAACAAGAAAACACTTTAGTCTCTTCTGAAAACACCACTAATTGTAAGACCATATTATACTCGACCACTCGTTCATTATTAATATAGAAATATATTTCACACACAGTCATCCTTACAATTCTTTAGATTAATAACACAATTCAGTCTCATCTTACATCCAAACCAACAGCATTTCCACACACTCGTTTAATATTGAAATATAATTGCATACACAATCATCCCTAAAACCTAAAATATGTTCACTCTCATTTGGCTTAGTGTCTCCGTCTTCGTTTTGTATGTTTCCTGGTTCTTCCTGGACGAAGCTCGGAAAAAGAAACATCTCCCTCCAGGCTAGCTGAATTTATAATTTTAACTCCGGTTGAAGAATAAGAATTAAACAAATAAGGAAGCATATTTTTTTAAACATTCTTAGGCCCACCTGCTTTGCCGTTGATTGGGTCCGTTCTTCACATGGCAAAGGCTCACTCACAGCCACACTTGGCACTCGTTAAATTAGCCGAAAAGTATGGAGATGTAATGCGTGTGAAACTGGGAGCTCATGAATATGGTAACTATTTGGTTTCATACTGAAAGATAAAAACACAGGAGATGAACGTAATTGTAAGGTTTACAATTTCCACAGTTGTTCTGTCCTCAATGGAAGTCCTGAATGAACTTCTCTCCAAGGACGAGACGGTCGATCGACCTGATCATGGAGTGCTAAATGACCGAGCTGCGGTTCCAAACACTGGCATAGGTATGTCAAATATTCAACTCTGCAACTTTCAACTAACAAGCTTAATGTATAGTTTAGAACGTACATAATTTCAGTTACATCCGTGGGTGAGTCTTGGAAAACTAAGCGGATGTGGATGATGCGAAACTTTCGGGAAATGGGATTCGGACGAACCACCCGTTTTGAAGAAACAACACGCCAAGTCATAGACGAATTTAATTCCACCGTGCTTGCAGAATTACCAAATAAAGGAAAGGTTCTTGAAGTAGACAGAAAATTTCCATTGTGCCCAGCATTCACGATGTGGCGTTTAATTTTGGATGCTCACTCTCCCCAAGATGAAGCCGACTGCGAAGCTTTCCTCAAAGCTAACGACATGTGGCTTGAGAACGGGACATTTGGGGATGGACTTCTTTTGATTGCTCCTTTCCTTAAGCATTTCATACCCAAGGCAACAGGCTACACTGCACAAATGGAGCTTCTTAAAGTTGGAAATGAAATTGCAAAGGTATCTTTCCGACAACTTGAGAATAACGAATCTATCTAAACATTAATTAGTCTTGTGAATAATCACTGCCATTTTATTTTAGAAATGCTACAGGAAACTGATGAACGTAACTAGTGAAGATTCCCTAAACTTCTTCTATTCGTATATCATTCAACAAAGGAAGGGCCGCCCGTTTTTCTTTGGTATATCCGTACTTTTATTTTGCTAAACACACTAAACAGTAATTCTCAGTATGTCGTGTTCGGTTTCATAATTTAAAAATTTAATTCTGACAGATGAGGACTTCAACTTAACTTTCAGTGACATTATGCTGGCTTCTCTGGAAACCACTAACGCATATCTCCGAAGTCTCATGTTGCATTTGGCATTGTATTCTGAAAAACAGGAAAAGCTTCACAAAGAAATAGCTGAGAATTTTCCAGAAGGCCACGTGTTTTCATTTGCTGACCTCAAACTGTAGGAAGTATTTATAGCCTCAACAAGTTTAAAAAAATCAATTTTGTAAACAACATTCCTAATATCCGTCGCAGGTTGCCTTACACTGAAGCTTTTTTGCTGGAAGTACATCGGGTCTCAATGGTTGTGTCCAACTGGGTTCCTCGAACTCTCACAGCTGACATTAAATTCCGAGAATATACTCTAAAAAAGGTGAGACCTTAAGTACTTAATACACATGAAACTATTCCTCAACTTTATTACAATTTACATGCAGGGAACATCTCTGCTTCCGAATCCCCACAGTGCGTTCAAATCGAAAGCATTGTTTGGGTCTGACCCAGACACTTTCTGTCCTGAAAGGTTTCTCGATCTAAATGACCCTACAAAAATAACCGACATGAAGAAATTTGTCACTCCTTTTTCGATTGGAAAACGAAATTGCCCTGGAGAATCCCTTTCCCAGATTGTGTCATTTTTAACTTTGGTTTCGACCGTCAAGGATTTCCGGCTGTCTTGTGTCCCCGGAGAAGACCCACCAAACGTCGATTTCTATGTTGGCATCACCAGTAAGCCACGTCCATTTAGGGTTCTTTTATCTCCTCGCTAATCAGCTCATTTCTTAATATTTTGTGCGTTACAAATGATATATGTGCTCTATCTTTGAGCCTTTAATTAATTAATTACGAAATAGATACTAAAGAATCTTTACTATCTAACTCAATTAGAAAGCATTTATAAAGATTGGATTACATGTTTTCTCTTCACGTAATTTCTCGCTGAGTATAAATGTCCAAAATGATTGCAAAGCCATCTTAGGTGAATAAAGTTATTTTTCATCGCGTAAATACTACGATTAAGGGCAATAATAGCTTGAGACTCATTTGCACTTTATTAAAAAATGGTACACAAAGGTGAAGAACGTCACTGGTGACGATTCTCTGAACTTAAACCATTCGTATATTATTCAACAAAGGAAGGCCCACCCGTTTTTTGGCAAGTTTCTTCATTTTCCCCCGAATTCCAATAAAACCAATCTGACAATCTAGACCTTTCCATGTTGGTGCAAAACTTAGAAAGGATCTATTGAGCAATTTCCATAATAATACTTGTTCAAATGTGAAACGACAGAATATAATGAATTGCGTATGCGAAAATTTGTTGACAACAAATCAGTGCACACAAATATTTTTCGCAAGTACTCCAAGGTTCAAGGTGAATGGCGCCAATACTCTTACTATATTCTTGTCCCATGACATAAACACTTTTTGTTTCCACGTATGAATAAACATTTATTTTCTATAACCAGAATAGCAAGCATTTTACTTGGTTAGTTGCAACTCCAGATAAGGAAACCATTTAGTCTCTTGTCACTTAAAGACCAACAATATATTCCAATCTACTCTGCTACAGCCAAAAATTGAACTTATTTCGTAAATATTAATTTGCAACGATGGCCATTGTCATTTGGTTTGTTGTATCCATCCTCATATTATATATTTCCTGGTTCTTCCTGGACGAAGCTAGCAAAAGGAAACATCTACCTCCAGGTTGCCTGAAAAAATTTACCTTTGTTGACATTATCGTAAACTGAAAAATAACACTGTACGGTTAATGTAGACGTAATCTGTGAAGGAGTCAAAATTGAAAGCCGCTAACGCTAATTATAATTAACTGGTAAATTATTATCTTAGATGGAAGAATTGTTTCTTTTTTATAACTTTTATTGGTTCTTCGTAAATGTAAATTATATACTAACTGTACGAATATATGTTCTCTCAAATTTAAAAAAAGTTAGTCAGGAGTGAGATAATTTTCAGTGTGATATTAATCATTCCAGCCAACTTGGATAAATAATAGGAAAAAAACACAACAGTAAATTTAAAAAATCTTCTAGGTCCACCTGTACTACCTCTGGTTGGATCTTCCCTTCATATGGCATGGGCAAATTCAAAACCGCACTTGGCATTCGTTAAGTTAGCCGGAAAATATGGGGACATAATGCGGGTTAAACTTGGGGCCCATGAATATGGTAATTCCAATATCATGAAATTTACAAGATAAAAGAAGCTCATTCGGAAACGTTGCTTTTTACAGTGGTCCTCTCGTCATTGGAAGTTCTGAATGAAATTCTCTCCAAGGAAGAAACACTTGGTCGACCGGGCCATGGAGTGTTAAAAGATCGAACTCAAGTCCCAAACGCTGGCATAGGTATGCGAATACCGACAATATTACTACACACATTTCAAAATCAGAATCTTTTTTTGAATTGAATTGAATTGATTTATTCAAAACTGCTCAAAAGGCATGAGTCGTTACGTTTTGACAAAGTTGAGTACGAAATAATCATTAAAAAAGAAATATTTGAAACCGAGATTTACCGATTGGTCTTATATTCATAACAGCCGAAGACTTCAATCAAACTTTCACTCAAATTTTACTAGCCTCCTTGGAACCCTTAAACTCAAATCTTAAAAGCCTAATGCTATTTCTTACCGTATTTACTGACAAACAAGAAAAGATTCATACCGAATTGACGACGATCTTCCAGCTAGACCATGTGCTTTCATTCAGTGACCTCAAACAGTAATGGTCAACCAAAAGTATATTATAATTTGTGCCTTGGTCAATACCTTCTGTTGTGCATCACAGATTACCTTACACAGAAGCATTTATGCTGGAAGTACATCGACTCTCCATGGTGGTGACTAACTGGCTTCCCCGAACCCTTACAGCTGACATTAAGTTCCGAGATTTTATCTTAAAAAAGGTACAGTGAATTTACACAGCAAAGGAATATAATTTGTTTACCAATTTTTTTACATTGATTTCAAGGGAACAACTTTTCTCTCAAACCCCCAAACTGCATTTAAATCAAAGGCTATATTTGGTTCCGACCCAGACACGTTCCTTCCAGAAAGGTTCCTCAATCCAAATGACCCCACAAAGATAACCAACCTTAAGAAACATAACACTGCTTTTTCTATCGGAAAACCAGACAACCCTGGGCAGTCTGTCGCCCAGATTGTTTCATTTGAAACTATGGTTTCGACCGTCAAGAACTTCCGACTGTCTTGTGTCTCTGGGGAAAACCCCGCCCTCTATCGATTTCTTTGTGGGAATCACTACTAAGCCATGTCCGTTTAGAGTTCTTGTGTCTCCTCGTTAATTAGATCACAATCACAGCCATCAGAAATTGTCTTTGCTTTGATCGCGTTTATTGGAATTATTCTAGCCTTAGGAGATATTATCCTGGACCTTATGAGCAAATCTTTTACTTTAAACATAATTTTTTGCACTCATATTCAAATTGGAATGTACAACATGTTTTTTTATATTTAATATGCCAATAAATTCATCTGATGTACACACACGTTTCTAACTAGGGGTTAATTTGGCTTCCATTTGTTTTAAGCAGTGTCATAACTGGTGAGTGGATAACTTAAGCATGTGTCAAAATTAAAGCCACGTAAAATGTGATTTGCTTGAGACGTCATGCATCTTGGAAATTATATCTCTATATTTTGACGTTCCTTTGCTTAGGGGTCCCATTATTTTGCGAAACTTTAAGATTGGGAAACTATACTAATTGTAAGCGAAAATAAATAAAAATCCTACGCCTAACAACTTAGACCCCAGAAATTTGATTTTTTTGCAGATCTTTGAAAAATTATGATCTACTGTTTTCTTGTCTAGCTCTTCTGCGACCTAGGATGTAACCATAACATTGTTGTCATTGTTTAAACGGACACTGGTAGAAGTTCTAACGATGTTTACACATTCGTGCACATGAAGAACAGTTATAGGATCATATTAAGTAAGGTCGTAACTTTATTAGTGCTTCACTTAATCTGAGTCTATACCAAACACAATAGACGTCGCGTCTTTTGTGCTTGGTATATCATCATGTTGGTTTTCACCCCGTAAAACATGAAAACAAAGTCAGCGTTCCCGCTTTGACAGATACAAAAGATTTTTCCCATAAGCAATCTGGGCTAAACATATAATCTTTCCGCAACCAAGCCTAAACTTGTTTCTAACAAAAAATCTTGCTGGACAGATGCGACCTAATTGCTGAAACTTTAATTTTGCAGTTCTTTAACTTTAGGCCATTAAACTGTACAATAAGGCTTCTAACAGGTGTATACGCACGTAGTTTGACAACAGCATGCATCTTTGTGCTTAAAATTTGTGCGTTCTGCAATGTAAATAACAATGACGACCTCTCTGTGACAAAAACTAAAAAAGAAACTAACAAAAATGAAAATAAAACTATAAAAACTGACAGAGAGTTACCCAGAAGGACCATGGGTTTAAATGTCCTTCTTTGAAGAACTCTATGAATTTTCTTCAAAATTCTCATCACCTTTAAATACGAGTCGTGCCGTTCTGCGGCATTACTACTTGGGCCTTGCAGTTTACCTTGCGTTTTGTCGGAAAAATCCTGGATTAATTCCTCAAACTCTGTCCAATTGGTAACGTAGTATGTGGTCTTTGCATAAAATAATCTTCTTCGATCCACCATTTTCTGCAGCATATCAACAACTCCTGAATGCTTCAAGTAACTCACACGTAGAGACAAAGACGGAGAAGGGATATTCATAAATACCATCCACCATGGTGTCTCAAGAATAACTTGGGATCCCATTTGGAATTTCACGGGATGTTTTAAATTACGAAATGCTGGAATGAGAGTAAAGCGCAAAAAATTATTGTCCCCAACGTAAACAGTGTTATTGCACTTGGACAGTTCCTCTAATGCAGGCATACTTTCAGGAAACCAAAAGCAGATTAAAGGAACGGTGTACACACCAAAAAGTGGTGAGCATACTTTGGTCATGCTAGGTAATGGGATATCTGGACTATCATGGACGTTACCTCCAAGAACTCTCAGTAAATGTCCTGAAAAGTCAGTTGTATTGCTTGCCGCATCAAACAGCGATGCTGCACCTTTTAAATATCCAAGAAGCGATTCAATTGTATTGCCGACGTAAAGGTTCGCTTCAAAAGCGCCTATATTAAGAAAAGACTCCTTTGAAAACAATTTAGAGCTATACACTTTTAACTTCCCTTTTCGAACATCTTCCATTGTCTCGTACTTCTTTTGTTGCAACGGTGCAGTCAATTGTAGAATATTGTCACCTCTGTAAGCGTTGCTTAGAACGATACCTCCAAGGATTAGTGGGCAACCAACGAAATACAGAATTACTATCTGTTTTCTATTCGTGAAAACATTGTCTCCCTGTTCAAGCAAAACATTTGTGGCAACAAATAGACTGCTTATGGCTTGGAACTCGACTTCTGATTGGCCCTTGCTTCTTGCCCTTACGTAGAGTAACAACTGAAGTAAAAATCCAGTGAAGACCGTCAAACCTATCAAAGCGAGAGAGTAAGGTTAATACGAGATTAATAAATTGAAAATTATATCAAAGTAACGAATGCAAATGAAAGTTAATTTTTCACCATACCTAAAGTTGAGCAAACCCAGGTGGCGACGTCAAAGGCAGAAGTCAAACCACCAAAGGATATATTTTCCATTGCAGATGCTGAGCATGTCATAAAGGTTATGAAGTTTCTTTCCACCGTCAAGGCAACGTTACCTTCAAACTTTTCAAATGAACTCCCAGTTTCAAATGTTATTGTTGGCAGATATTCATAGGGAGTCTCAAACTCATAAACTGCAACTGCTAGTCTCTGGCACATGTCTTGATTACTGCTGTTTTCTGCAAGCGTGTGGGTTGGGAGTGTAAGAAAACGTAACCCAATTTTTTCTCTGCAGACGATAGCATCTTTTGGGTGTTCCTTTGAGACATTAGGAAAGAGAGATTCTAAAGTTTCCACATTAGTGTTCCTATAGTAATCTTGCGAGTAGTATTTCCTTGCTAAACCCTTAACACCGTATTGTATTTCAATTGGCCAGTGAGAGTGGAACCGAAAATTCCGGTCAACCTTGCTTCGTACAAAATTCGGATTTGTAACCTTATCAAACGCAACAACTTCCCTGGATGGTTTTTCGTATAAGCAGTAGAGGCAGACAATGTAGGACTTAATTGCATTTATACGATTGCTTGACATCACTACATGGATGAGATAACTCACAGGGTAATTCTGAACCTTCTTTCTCATCCCAACAAACCAGTAAATCCAAGACGGGTGTTCCTCTGCTGTTTCATCCGTCACCAGGAACCGGTAAGCCTCCCTTGTGGTGACTTCTTTTTGAATATCCCGCAAACATGACGAATCATGCTTCCTTTTTCTTCTGCGTAATAGGCATAGATACGGAAGAAACGACTGGACTCCAAAATCCCTGAAATGGGAAGGAATTTCTAGTCCCCATAATTTAAGCAAATTCGGGTACTTCCTTCTATTCCATGGCGGATAGATATAAAACTGGACCAGGCAGGTCCACTTCATCTTGAATACGAGCTTATAGGCGTAAGGATTCCTTTTAGACCAGGAAAGATGTTCTGGGATATCTGGGACCTTTTCCTTCGGATAGAAAATACAAGGACTCGAATATATTTTGGCGGAGTCAGGCTTCCAGTTTGGGTTCCAAGTTTTGAAGAAATCTAATTTAGTCCAGAATGCACAATCGTACCGAGATAGGAATATTGGTAGCTGCGGAGGAGTCTGCAAATCATATCCCTCGTAATTGATAACGTGAATGGCACAATTAGTAAAGTGTGCAACTGCGACGAATAATCTGTTTGGAATAGTCAATTCCATTTTATTGTAAATATCGATAAGTTTGCAATTAAGACGAAGTTCAAAATACGATTACATGACAAAACTTCCAAGGATTGATGGTCAGTTTGTTATGACCCTTGAAATATAACTTGTAAACGGGACAATCAAACATTCCGAAAACAACCTTTCGCCTTTGATAAGTTTCTTCATTCTGTCACATCTGACAAAGGAATACAACATTTTACTTCTAACAGTGACAGAGAAGTATTGCTTGGAGTTTTGAATAAAGCTGAATTCTGGGGAAATATAATGCGGCAAAACAAACCATACACTGAAGGGGAAAAGGCGGCCGTTTTAAGGTTGACATGAATGTTGCATGTTTAATTTTATCTTGGAGAAAGCAGACGTGTCTATTAAAAAATTCATTTAATATTTCGTAAGTAAAACTCATGCTGCCTAGTAGGTGCGAGAGTGTGTATATTCGGGATATCGATTAACGAACCTGATTGTCTTAACTGTTTGGATAAAATACGTGGCTAAACCTTGTTGGACTGTAAAAACTCAAAAGTTAACCTAAACACGCCCATGGCAGATAGAAATTATTCCAATGTCAGCCATCTAAGTAATTGATATACCTACTTCCAGCTTTACACTGCGAAAGATATTTTGGCGATTCTTATTACAATATAGGCGTTCATCGGCTACTACCCAAACTTCAATAAATAAATAAAATAATTCCAACCGCCTATTTTTAAACAGCGAATTTTCCAAGATTATGGGGCACTTTTTAATCCCCGCCACTTCCATTTTGAGCAATGCTTCTAAATGCTATCCTTCAGAAAATCAATCGCAATTTCAAATTTCCGAAGCATGTGAATTTTATCTAATTCAACCGTTCTAATTTATGTGCAGCCTGGAGACGGATTCTCACATTAAATTTTGGAAAAATATTAAACTTTGCAGGTTATTATTAGATGACGAAGATAAAGCGTTGGAAAAATCCAAGATCCAGCATTTGATATTAAGCGGATAATCTCCTTCCAAAGTGCTGCATTCACCTGCATACAAATATGTCATTATGCAACTATACTATATAGCTGGTGATTTAAGAAAGGATGTTTAATTCGTGAGTTGCTTGACGTTGCAACATCCTGACAGATACCAACAACGTAAAGCAAAATCTTGTTTTAAAATCTGCTAACTTTACAAATTGAAAATAGTGTTCAGTTACACTAGCCAGCAACATACAAAAACCTTCGCCTACCGTACTCTCGAAACCCACACGCACGACTTTATGAATTGACTTCAAGAAATTATGTTAAATGTTAATTAATTAATAACAAGCATTCCTGTATTCCTACAAATCAGGTTGTCATTGATAAAGTGCATATTTCTTAAGGGGGTGGAGTCTATCTTTGATTAATACAAAACAAATTCCATCAATTCATAACCAATACTAAAATTTAAAATATCTTCCTTGTACAAAAGTAGTTGTTTAATTTCGTTTAGAAATACGCGACATATTTAGAATCAAGCCTATCTAAAGATTTCACTTTACAGTAATATTGCATTCAAAGTAGGATACTTAACAATCAAAAATGTTAATGACTGAAGTAACGGAAGCTTTGAAATTGTAAACCTGCATCGAATTTAATTGAACAAAAAGGTTTCTAATTGCTCCCCACACAAATACTTTGTTTAGTTTCACAACAACCCGCACTTTTGTGCTCAAATTGTATATGTTTTGCATTTGGCACACCGTTGAAAACCATTTTGTTGCAAAAACCACAGCAGATGCAAACAAAATTACAAATACAACTACAAAGACAGCTAGAAAGTTCCCACGAAGGATCACAGCTTTAACTGTCCGTAATTGTGGCATACGATGAATTTCGTTCAAGCCTTTCATCAACTTCAAGTACGTGTCATGCCGTTCTTTAGATTTATGAGTTACGCCATGCTGGTTTGTTTGCGTTTGGTCCGAAATATCCTCGGCTAGTTCATTTAATTCTGTTGCATTTGTAGTATAGTATGTGGTCTTTGCGTAACACTGCCTTCGCTGGGATGTCATTCTCTGCAGCATTTCAACAATTCCAGACGTTTTTAAGTAACTTACACGCAAAGGCAAAGACGGCGAAGGGATATTCATAAATACCATTCCCTTTGGTGTCTCAAGCATAACTTGAGAGCCCATTTGAAACTTCACGCCAGGTTTGAAATTACGAATTGCTGGGATTAGAGTAAAGCACAAGAAATAATTGTCCCCAACGTAAGCAGTATTATTACACTTACAAGTTCCTTAAAAGTGGGAACACTTTGAGGAAACCAATAGCAGATTAGTGGAACGATGTAAACCCCAAAAAGCTGTGAGCATAGTCGAGTCATCCAAGGCAAAGGAATGTCAGGTTTACCATTTATGTCTCCTCCGAGAATTTTCGAAATATACCTGGAAAAATCAAATGTACCGCTTTGTGCGTCCAAAAGCAAAGCTGTGCTTTTAAAGTATTCAACAAGTGATTTCATATATTCTAGGTTGTCGAGGTTGATTTGAGAAACGGGTAAGTTAAGAGGTGATTCAGCTGGAAAGAGGTAAGAGCTATACACGACTAACTTCCCTTTTTGAACATCTTGCATCGTTTCGTACTTCTTTTGTTGTAAAGGTGCCGTCAGTTGAAGGATATTGTCACCTTTGTAAGCGTTGCTTAGAACGACACCCCCTAGAATAAGTGGGCATCCTATGAAATACAGAATAGCTACCTGTTTTTTATTCCGAAAGGTGTTGTCACCTTGTTCAAGCAAAACATTTGTAGAAAAAAATAGACTGCTTATGGCTTTGAACTCGATGCTCGATTGCATCTGGTTTCTTGCCATTGCATAGAGTAACAACTGAAGTAAAATTCCAGTGAAGACAGTTGTTAGGAATCATAGCTCCTCACACTCCTCACTACAATTCCTTCCTTCCTTCAGTATTGCACAAGTGGCTCGGTAG
>JAQGAC010001411.1:0-14033 GCA_034696585.1 Isotomurus maculatus | reverse complement strand
TATATGAGTTGTACTATTTAAGTAACCTGGCATTTTTTATTACAGCGCCACCTCAATTCGAAATCAAATTCAGAAATCAGACTGCCCGAAAAAGTGAATCCGCGGTTTTGCAGTGCGAGGCTAAGGGCGAGAAACCAATTGGAATTTTGTGGAGCCGAGATGGCAAACGACTTGACCCTAAGGCTGACCCAAGATACACGATTCGAGAAGAAATGCTGTCTAATGGAGTTCTGAGTGACTTAAGCGTGAAGCGTTCTGAACGTACTGATTCGGCTGTCTTCGCTTGTGTGGCTACCAATGCTTTTGGCTCGGATGAAACTAGCATCAACTTGATTGTTCAAGGTACGCTGAAGTACTGTACTTTAGAAACTAGTACGTGAGTATGTCAGGGATGTTAAGCAACTCTGATTGCCGTTTTAGAACCTCCTGAGGTGCCATTTGGATTGAAAGTCCTGGACAAGTCTGGAAGATCCGTTCAGCTAGCCTGGAGTGAACCGTACAATGGAAACTCACCAATTACTCGATTTTACATTGAATACAAGATGTCAAAGAGTGACTGGAATACGGGAAAAGACCGAGTGTTGGTTCCTGGAACCCAGACGATGGCTGGAGTGTATAATCTTCGACCTGCAACGACCTACCATCTTCGACTTGTTGCTGAAAATGAAGTTGGAACTTCTGAAGCGTCTCAATCTGTTACAATCATAACTGCTGAAGAAGCACCCTCAGGCCCACCTTCAGGGATTGCTGTAAGGATGGAATTCAATAAAATATGTTGCTTTATGACTTGACTGATGACTTGATTGTATGCAAAATGTTTTAATGCAGGTCGAACCTGTTGACCAACACATCTTGAAAGTAACATGGAAGCCTCCTCTTCGTGAAGAATGGAATGGAGAAATTATGGGATACTATGTTGGATATAAACTTGCATCTTCTGACAAACCCTACTTGTTCGAAACTGTTGAATTCTCTCGGGAAGTTGGAAAGGAACACCATCTGATGATCTCCAATTTAAAGTATGAGTTGTGAATAGCATTAATGATTATGATGTGTAAGAATTAAGCATCATGCATCACTATTTGGTCGTATTACAGGACGTATACTGAATACTCAGTTGTTGTTCAAGCGTTTAATCGAATCGGCCCTGGACCAATGTCGAAGGAAGTTACTCAACACACGGCAGAAGGAAAGCCCGACCATGCACCTCAGGTAAAATCTCAAGAATAATCAAGTTGTATTGTTGTAAATACAGTGAAACTTTTTTTGAATTCAGGATATAAGCTGTACCACTCTGACCTCTCAATCGATTCGAGTTTCCTGGATGTCTCCTCCTTTGGCTTCAGCAAACGGTGTCATTAAAGGTTACAAGGTTATCTTCGGGCCTGCGACTACGTGGTATGGTAAGTGAACGATGCTTTGTATCATGCTCAAAGAGCATTTTCATATTTCACGTCCACGGATTTAAAATCTATAATGTAAATCCTGATTTTGCCAATGCAGATGAAAAGACAAAAGACGTGAAAGTCACCTCCGCTAGTGAAACAATCCTTCACGGTCTCAAGAAGTATACCAACTACAACATTACAATTTTGGCTTACACAAATGGAGGAGATGGTGTCCCAAGCATTGCGATTAGCTGTCACACGGAGCAAGACGTTCCTGGACCACCGATGGCAGTCAAGGCGAGTATTATGTCTGCGGATTCGATTCTCTTAAGTTGGCAACCACCAAACCAGCCAAATGGTGTGGTCACCCAATACACTGTCTATCAACGAACTGTGGAACCGAAGGAATCTGAACCGAAGGCACAAAAAATCCCGTCATTCCAAACGACCTACGAAGTCTCCGGATTGAAACGGAAGGAGCGTTATGAATTTTGGGTCACTGCTCACACCGCCATTGGAGAAGGACAAGCTTCAAAGTCTGCAACAGTTTCACCTTCCAGCAAAGTCCCTGCTAAAATCGCTTCGTTTGCTGAAAAGATAGTTGCAACTCACCGAGAAGAAGTGAAACTGCCGTGCCAAGCTGTGGGAGTTCCTGCACCCGAAATCAAATGGAAAGTCAAAGGACAAGTTTTGACTCAAAGTGACCGTCTCCGTGTGCTGCCTGATGGAAGTCTATTGATTAAGGAAGTAACGCGAAAAGACGCTGGAGACTATGCTTGCCGAGCAGAAAATTCATTTGGACAAGACGCTATCATGCATACTTTAGTTGTTCAAGCTCCACCACAACCTCCGAGTATTTCCCTTGCTGGTGCCACTGGAACTGCGATTACTGTTCGACTGAAGTCTCCTATGGACTCTGCTCCTCTTCATGGACTCACCATTCACTACAAACAGGACTTTGGAGAATGGGAAACCACTCAGGTTCCACCCACAACTTCGGAATACACTTTGGAAAGCTTGAGCTGTGGAACTCGTTATCAGATTTATGCAACTTCCTACAACAGTATTGGAACTGGTGAAGCGTCTGATATTCTGAATACTCGCACTAAAGGAGCCAAACCTGGAGTTCCATCTGCCCAGAAATTCATTGAGGTGTCCCAGAACAGCGTTACTCTCCATTTGACTGCTTGGGATGATGGTGGCTGTGCGATGCTCTACTTCGTTGTTGAATACAAGGCCAGGTATTTGAATATTTCAAAATGGTAACTTAAGTATGCTGTGAGGATTTACTAAAATGTGCAATCGTCTTTGTAGACATCAAAGCGACTGGACGATGGTCTCAAACAGCGTGAAACCAAGTGGAAACTACGTGGTTCTCGATCTTAGCCCTGCAACTTGGTATCAACTTCGAGTGACTGCCCACAACAATGTTGGATTTACTTTGGCTGAATTTGAATTCGCGACTTTGACTTTGAGTGGAAGTAAGATGCAGTTTTACTTATAATTCCTAATTAATGAATACTGTTGCCTTCAGTTCTTACTTCACAATGTCATGGACTTCAACGCAGCGGAGAAGCCAGATTGACTGACAACTGTCTTTATTATTATCTTTTTATATTTTACATTTTGGGTTGTGGGATTTCTTGACATCTTAATTTGAAATCTGTTGACACATTTCTGATGCATATTACTTCACATCTAGATGCTCTAATTATAATTTTAAACACCCCATTTAATAGTGCAGGGCGTCTAGTTCTAAAATGATTTAATTTGCTCTGGAACGGCTTTGTTAGTTATTTCTGCCCTTACACCTTATAATTTTTCATCTTAAATGTTTAAAACAATTTTTCTGTTTCAAAACTTCAAAAATTCGGAATGTACCTAAAAATTGGGCCAAGTTTGTTTACGATAAGTTGATTGAATATTGCGTGTAGATGTATTGGCTCCACCATCAATAGATCATGGGGATTTCACGACAGAATGGATTGCATTGCTTAGCGGACACCTGAACCTTGTTGTTCCTGTTGTCACTGCTATCATTGTCATATTTACGGCGTTGATAACAATCTGCGCTCTCCGCCGCGGAAAGAACGATAACATGCACAAAGGTATGTCGATCCTTCCTAAACTTTTGACTCTTTTCAATTCCACCGTTTAGCTCCAATGGGACCAGCAAGGACGAACAGTAATGGACGAGAGATTCTCTTGGGTATCTTCCCCTGGCTTCCTGAATGGGTCGATTATAACATGATAATCGCTGGCTTGGCTATGATAGTCATCATTGTAGTGGGCATCGCTGTTATTTGTGTCGCGGTTGCCAGAAGGAATCGTGGTCCTGAAAGTATCCGTCTACGAGGTCTTACACACTAAACCCTTCAATCCCGTCTTGTCTTATTGCATATTCTTCTTAGACTATTCTCAACTACGAACGCATATTTTAAGACATTTTTATTTGTAATCTTTATAGACGAAGGATTGTACGCTCAACCGGATATGCGAGGAATGACGTTGAAACGCGAATTCCGAGATGAACTTGGCTACATTGCACCTCCCAACAGGAAACTTCCACCAGTCCCTGGATCCAACTACAGCACTTGCGACCGTCACAAGAAGAGTGAGTCAATTGTTCCATTTCTGTTGTTGTATTAAGAAATTCGTAACTGAAATTACATGTTAAAAATTAACGGTCAGTTCAAGTCAATAGTAGACATTGGTTAGTAGTTATTCCATCTATTCTGTGGTAAGTGTTTGCTACCAAACTTAATGTTTTCTCTTAATGTCGAGAGGAATGTTGGAGACCATTAAGCTTTCCCTGTTATTCATATCTTTTCATTTTAAGTTTGATTTGATTTTCTACATTTGCCACAACGGTCGATGTACTTCTTTTCCACTAAATGTACATTTTGCATTTCACCGTCTTTTACACGCAATTAATACTTAAATATTCCAGTTTTAACTGACCATTTACTTACACGTTCAACATTGAATCACGCTTACCGCATGATTCGTAATTTTAAATTTTACTATCGCCCTGCATCCTTTCAATTTTCAAAGTTACAAATTTTCTGAATATAGACTAGTTGAATGACTTGTTCATTTTATCATCTACTTGATGACGGATAAATGTATGTTAAATCCTGGCTGGTTGTTATAAGTTTGCTTTGAATGTCGTGGAAAATAATTCAGGTCATGCGACTTGGGGTCCAAGAAGAGCAGCAGCAGTTGGAGCTCCACATACCTACGAAGAATTAGCAAATGGGGGTGGTGGAACGTATTATGATGAGAATCATCCTCCAGTTCCACCCCACGCCCATTCAGATGATAGTTCCCTTTATAGTAAACCCCCCAATGGTGGTAATGACTAAATTTTGATTCAAAAGTGTCTGTCTCTCTCAACTCTTCACTGTCTTCGTGCTAATAATCCTTCGTCTTTTTCTGTGCCTGATTCTTTATTGTCCAGTGTCGTCTGCTGTGACTTTTAAGTATGAGGAAGATTGCTGAGAGATTTCTTTAACGGGTTTTTTGTGGTGACGTTTTGCAGTGCCGGGAGGACCTGATGAAGAAATATGCCCGTATGCCACCTTCCATTTGCTTGGATTCCGAGAGGAAATGGATCCTTCCAAGAATGCTCAAACTCTGCCTCATCCTCCAGGACATGGACATCACCGTGGTGGATCCCAGTCTGCTGTAATTAAATTATGAAATGATTTTGCCGGATAAAGTTTAGGACAAAATAATTTTGACGTGTGTTTTAAATTATTGCAGCCACGTGGATCAAACACAACTCGGTATGGACGCGGTCCCGTGGGAAGTGGAGTGGTCTCATCTGTCGCTGGAGGTGGAATTGTTGGACCTAATGGAGTTGTGTCTCCACCGAATCATGTTTTCTCCCCGGAATATGATGACCCTGCTAACATTGAAGACGAGTATGGTTACAACAGCCCCAACCGACGAGGATCTCTTGGACGACGTTCCATGGGTTAATATCATAGTTTTATAGGAACTGTAGAGTTTGCGAGGAATTTGTACTAAAAAACATATATTCATTTTTAGGTTCAATGAGAACTGTTCCAATTCCGGAAAGCCCGTCTCCTCCTCCTCCACCTCCACCACGTCCTAATGAGTCACCCAACTCCACCCCTTCGCACAACAATCAAAGCACCAACTCTGCCAACGACTCTAAGGAATCAAATGAACTTTCTGAGGCTGAATGCGACCGGGATCCTTTGATCCGAAACCGGAATTCCCTGAGCGGAGGACCTTCCAACATGACTACTGAGGAGATGCGACGGCTCATTGAAAAGTATGAATCTTAAACTTTGACCATAATGGAATGATTCTTATGTGAATGTTTCTTGCTCTTCTGTGTTTTGTCTGATGGGCGGTTCTAACTTAATAATTCTTTATTAGTGTAGTGTAATTTATAGAGTTTAATATGTGGGTTTCCAATTTATAATTAATCGTGTTTTTGATTAACTGCTGCTCTCTTTTCGGATTAGGAACCAGTAAGTGAATGAATCTATTTTATATAAAGTCTATAATTTCTCTTTAAATCTTCCAAGCTTTGGGGATTTGAGATAACCGTTTCTATTGATCCATTTCTTAGTGGGAATTCTGTCAATTCTAGAAATGAGGCTGCTCACCCAATTCCCAACGGATTGACTCCATATGACACTGTCAACGTTTGAACTTTGAATAAGAACTGAACTGAAGAATCTTGAGGAGTTCATCGTTAGCAAACCAAAGCAGCATAAGCGTAGAGAGGGATACCATCTTAATTCTAGTTACGGTACCCTCGGTGTAATACATTCGTTTATACTAAAAATAACCATCGCGAATTCTAACCGCTTTTCTAGTTTTACTGAATAGACTCTCGTGTAACAAGTGAGTTTTAAGGATTTTAACCATTTAAAAGTGTTGAAGACTAAGGTTGAAGCTATTTACATGCTTGATATGTGATTTTAATGTTAATTATGATAATCTTAGTTTTTTATGTGTCGTTTTATTAATGTTAAGTTGCACAGTCGAAGTGAACGAAAAACGAAACAGTTTAATCACGAAATCTAGGTTGCTATATTATTATTACGAAACAGTTTAGAATGGTTACGCGCATAGACCGCAATGATTGAAAAGTTTGAAGTAGCGCAACAATTTCAGCAATAGAAAGTTTTACAATAGAAATGCATGTGGAAGAGAAGACTCAAATGAAGAGAAGGAGTTAGGAGTTTAAAATTATGCATCTGTGAGATTATTTACATTGAAGATGAGTTCTCGCTAAGTCTTTATAGAATTCGGTGTTGGCGAATGCATGTTGAGTAGGTTGATTATTACAGAATTTACCGATTTACTTGAAAGTAAAAAAAGTAACGCTGCTTCCATCGCTTTGTCTTATCCACGGCCAAGTTGATTTACAATTAGACTGATCAATTGCAAATTTTATCGAAGATTATTGCTTATGTCATAGTTATATTATTTGCTTGCCATAATCTTATTGTTAGTTCTAACAAAAGTGTGTTGAGAGTGTTGTGTCATGATTGAGTAACTTTTAAGAATCTAACTACATATTGATATTCAGTGTTGACTTACTAACCTTTAGGATAAGAAGTTTCAAGCTTACTATACAAGGTTACTGAGGATAACCCAGTATCGCTAGCGTAAAACGCAGCGATTAATTCTTGTCTCGTGTTTTAATATCTTTCCATAAAGTGTTAAGTAGTTGGTGAGTAGATGACGTAAATGTCCAAGAGAATGAGTAAATTGAAATGTAATGGTGGTAGACGTAGCAGTTGATGTGTGTTAATGTGTAAGTTAACCTTAAGAAAGATTACAGTTGTCGAAAGGCGACTTGATCTGCGGTCGACTTCCTATTTAATCGATCCATCGTAGATTGCTACATTCTGTCTTCTATCTGTCAAACAAACCTGTAATGACTCAAAAAGTCGTGTGTTTTTCTGTCCCTTTCTATCTTAGATTTTTTGAAGATTCTGTACATTTCAAATAATTTCAGTCACCTTTATCAGGTCATGACTCTAAATCCCTCCTTCCCTAATTCCAATTTCCAGTTAAAATTCCGTCGAAAAATGTCAACTTATGTTGTAAAACTTCCCTTTGATTAAAATAATTTTATGAATGAAGAATGGAACTCATCATGAGGTTTGAAGTTTGAATAGCAAAAGGCAGTTTTACGGTAAGATGGATGTTACAGAGATGATTGTAAGAACTGTTGGAGTTTGCTCATAAGTATGCCAAATGTGTGTGTATGCAGAAGTAGCTGGTTATGGAATTTAAAACTGTTTAATCTGATTAATTATTATGCTTCAATATTGTTATGTTAATTCACGAACAGAGTTCAGTTTAAGCTCTAATGCTCATGTAGTCAACTCTCTAGCACTGATCTGGTAAACTGCTTAAATAGAACTGATGTTAGCCTCTCAAACTTTACTATATAACGTAAGCTACAATTACTACTAATAATAGTAACAATAGTCATAGTCATGAAATCTGCTCCGTAGTTGTTTGTGTGCATGGAACAGTTTCTTTACTGTGGGAAGTTGAATCAAGAAAAGAAAACTGCAACGAAGTAATTCACGTCACGTACTTACTCAGCATGGATGAGATTCCACCATCTTATCGTCATTCAGCTCAGAGCAAGTCTTGAAGAAGAAAGACTTTTTGATTGAATTTGAGATCAAGTTCGGACGATGGTTGCACAACATAAGTATAGTCATTCTTAAATTACCGTGTCGTGGTTTGTAATTTACTCAACATTAATATTGTCGTGGTGGTATTGACGTATTGTAATCTCGACTTTAGCTGTGTTTGGCTATTCCGTAATAAAACCCTTTAAAATGTACTTTCTCCTGTGAATTCATTTGATTAATTTAAAGAAGTTGGTGCCAAATGATAACTTGGAGTTATTGGAGTGAAGAGTGATAAGAACAGTTTATTGCCAGAATGATATGTACGTGTGAATTACAACGAGCCAGCCTTCAAGATTAGTGAAGGGTCATTGTAAGCAAATAGCATGAACAATTAAGGCTCGATGAATTTCAAATAGCAGACTATATATAACAGATATGTTGTACATTTGCATGTTACCATAAAGAACACTTGGACGAGGGATTCATTTTGCTGCCAACGGGACATTTAAATGCTTCGGAGAACTCAGGAATATTCATAAGCATCCCGTTGATCCTGAATTCCACACAAGTGCAATAAGTAAATCAACCAATTACTGGAAGGTTCGGAAAGTATTCTGCGTGTGTGGGACTGACCTTTCTGGATGTGGCGTGTGTTCATCCATCTCGAGCAAAAATATGTATCCCATGGGAGAAATGTTGGCACAGTAAGCCTTGGAGAAAGCATAACATAAAATAAATTGGAAGTGTAACGAGTTGGAGGTTGTTTTGTTCGACTTACTTGTGCAACAGCCAAAAAGTACAACTGATCAAGGCTAAAATCAAGTCCAGGAAGTTTTGCTTCGCTTCTGGGTGAAGCGAATTGTCTTTCCATATTGTAGGCCTGCAGAGCAACTTGTAGTCCAGCTATGTCTGCGAGATTCTCATTTTGAGTTAAATTTCCATCCACCTGCGAATTGCGACGTGTGAGGAGAAAAGGATGAAAACAACTTTTCGTTTACCACTTTACTCTACCTACTTTAATGAGACTCCTCAACTAACCTGAAAGAAAACACTTGTTTGGTGAAATGGCATGATTTTTCTAAAGTGTTCCGAGTACTGCTTAGCCACACAAGTGCTTTTCTCTTTGAGAAATCCTCGGCTTTCACCTTCCAACCAGTCAATTAGTTTTCCATCAGCGTCAAAGTCGCTGCCTGAGAGAGTAAAGTAACAAGGGAGAGAGATGGAATAGAATAAAGACTTTAGAATACATTTTCTGGAAATTGTGTAAAATGAGGTTGATATGGTTTACCTGAACTATCTAGAGAATGAAGTGCCTCGTGGGCGATGGTAAGTGCAATCGTTGCATAGTTAATGTACCGTGGAGCATCGTGAACGTAATGAGGAGGATTGAGAAATGCCAAAGGAACGACTAGGCTGTTAAACTGTTGAATGTAGAAGGCATTCACCGTTGTAGGGAAAGTTACAAACGCCCAACTAAAGTGGAACAGAAGAACGATTAACAAAGCTCTCGAAGAAAAGGGTAAGAAATGAGGAAACCATTTTAAACTTTCTCACGTCGCTCTATCTTCATCTATCTTCTTCCAGTAGAGTTGGTACAACTGCTCTCGAAATATTTTGTACACGAGCTTCACATTTACATAGAAGTCTTTAGGGTTTATGCGAATCTGCAATTCACAAGTGGAGATTGATGATGTCAATGATGTGAGAGTACACGTGTGCCCAATAACCCTTGTATATACATTTATATACACGGATTCCGAAGAAACTTTTAAAAACTTAAACACGTACGTCCTTCAGGCCTTCGTCAAGATAATTCTCTTCCAGGTAGAAGGAAGGCCCAAGAAAGTTTCCCTTTAACGAATCGACTTTCCTTATGGATTCTTCACGACTCCGGGGATTTTGCCAGTGAGATTGATTCAAGTAACGGAGAAGTGATCGTTTCACGTTGTGGAAAATTCCTTCGACCTGTAATGGATTAGTTAGGTAGGTTGTAGGTTGTGAGAGTTTCATTCATTCACTCATTAGTTCCTACTTGTATCTTTTTTCTACTTACATCTTGTCTGATTTTGTGTAAGTATTGCTCATCAAAAGAACGCAAGTATAAGCTCGACAACTCCATCGCAAAAACAGATTTAGTGGAGTGAACACAAAATTTCCATCTCGGCTCGGAGTTTTCTTTGGCTTTCTTTGGCACGATGTCATTCAACATGTCTTTCACGTAGAGAACGAGCATTCCGTTGAAAATCAACCTGGAGAAAGATAGAAGGTTATATCTTCACTAGAAATTGTATTTTTTAAAAGAAGTGAACCGCAATAGAAACTTGTTAGCTGTGGTGTACCTTTTGTTCGTGTGCTGAATAACTTGAGATAACCTTCGCAAGTAGTCCGGGTAGGGAACGTAAATCTTAATCTTTTCCCAAGGAACTGGAAGGTCTTCCTCCGAAGAGCTTCCCCGTACTTTCTGCCTTAAGAGACCCTTCAGCAGAACTTTCCAGTCTATTATGTTGAACCACCTCTGAAGGTTTTCTATAGAGAATTCGTTGTAAACTTTGTTCTGTTGTTTCCAAAACTTTCTACTTCTCTGGCTTGGTTTTATCTAAAAATAGTCGTTGGCAATTAGCATGGGAAATTATATAAGCTATAAAGATAATATTGTAATGAGACGAGAGTACATTTTCTATGCCGGCTACAAGTATAGCGATATCATTGGAATCACTTGCTATCTGCTCCTCAGTCAAGTTGAGACTTTTCCCTATCTGCTCGGTAATTGCTTTGAGCCTTGTAGCTCTTTTACCGTCGACGTTCTCCTGGAGAAAGAGATCCACGTAATAGTGTAATAGTTAGAGCCTCATTAAAATAAATGAGGATTTGTGTGGAAGCATGAAGTAGTAAATGTGATACCCGAATCATTTTGTAGAGAATCTGCCTGTCCACAACAATGCCTTGAGAGCCTTCACTCGAGTTTCTAATTTCAGAGTGGTCTGGATCAACCACAAAAGACTCTGGCGAACCGTCAGTGAGATCGTACACAAGCTTGTCTGTCTGGAAACAGGAAATGAAGTATCTTGCGCATTAATTTATAATTTCACTTTAACATCCATCCAAAATCCACACACACACACACATATGCACACGCGAAAGAGAGATCCAGAGAGCTCGTTAAGCTTCACCTTACCGTAAGCACGTCATCTTGCCTACTGAAAGGTTGGATGAGATTTGGCACAAGACTGGTTGGCCTAGGAAGTTCGACAATCAAAGCGTACTTGGTCTTATCTCGCGGATCAATATCTAAAGTAAAGTCGAAAAGAGGAGCAGCATTAAGTCGGAGAAAGTCGAGAATCACATTAGTCAAGTCAAAGTCCTCATCTTTCCAGGCCTCGACTGACTTGTATCCTCCAACAGAGTTTGCCAAGTCGAGCACTAAAAGGGAAACAGAAGCGTCTCATTGAATTTGAATAAAGAGTGTGAGACATAAAGGCACTTTCTGCCTCCATGTGAAATATTTTGGATTTTTTTGCTTTCTCCCGTCTCCACATGCAACACTTACTTATGTACGTCTCATCTGGAGCCGAAAAGTTGAGACAACTTTCATAAAAAGCTCTTGGGGATCGGTACGAGAATGCTCCACTTGCAGTGTCATTGGGACTTCCCTTCGTGAGGAGTTCTGTAAAGGAAAACTTAGTCACTTAGGCAGAGTTGGGTGAAAGTAGGAAGTGGAACGAGGAAGTGGGAAGCGTTTGCTGTAAAGTACTTTTCAAATGGAGGTCAATTCGGTCTCGAATCTGATTGATATTGGCAGCAGAGTATAATTCCTCATCAGAAATGGGATTTTCGACTTGCCACTTGGAGCAAGCGAAAGAGTAAAAGTCTTGACAAGGATCTTGACGAAAGTCTCCACTGTGAACGGATCGATACGATACATCCACACATTCAATTGAATCACAAATCCCTGTAAATCCTCCTCTCCCGTTTTTTATTTCCTGCAAAGAATAAGAACAAGACTCAGAGAGATGAGCTACACTAGCAGATACAGAGTAAAGAGGAGGAGGACATGCGTTCATCAATATGAATGAATGTTAAGTAATCTCTTTCGACTAATACAGATAACCTCCTGTCTGTGTGGATGGGTTTATATTTAAGTGCCAAATGAATTAACCATAGGCGAGAGAAACATGATTGAAAGAAACTGTGAGCGAACCGGTATAAGTAGAGACGACAATGGGCCAGAAACCAGGAGATAGACGAGAAGACCAAAGCTCAGAACAGAGAGAAAGATGACCAACACTGTCAGCTTTCTTTCACGTAGACTACACCTCGTGCGACCCCCACTGACACCCCCACCCCCAGTGGAATTGTTTAAAGAAGCTTGTCCTACAGCAGACCCGTCTAAAACAACAACTGATGACTTTTTATTATTCTGAGAATTATTCTCCTCCCACCTGCCTCTCTCAAGATTCATGTTACACTTTGGAATTTCTCCCTGGTGGTTGGCTACAAGGCGTGTGTGTGTGATGGTAGTTTGAGTATGTATGTATATATGCTTGTTGTATGTACATAGGATTCCCTCTACCTTCACATGTCTACCGAGAGAGGAATTGGAATGTGGAAGTGTGGGACAGGCAGCCCTTTCGAAGGAATTACCAAAGAGAGACTCAAGTAAATTGAGAGAAAGTCTTGTATTTCATTGTGGCTTTGAGGAGGGCTGCAGGAGTTCTTGTGATTTGTCAGAAGTCACTGAGGGTTTTGTTGGGTGAAGAAGAAGTAGGTTGAGTAGTTGGGTAGTTGGTAGTTTGGTAGTGGGGGTATATGTCCGTGTGTGTGTGTGGGGAACAAATGAAGTCGTCATGGATTACAGATGGATAAGAAGAATAGCCCATTACGGCTATTTCTTTTATGGTTTACCACACACTCAGTTCGATACTAACAAACCGAGTGAAAGTCTTAGTCAGTCAGCAGTTTGGGACGGAGAAAGTTGGTGCTTTCCCACTTTCACTCGGAATTGTGTGGACTCTGCGCTCTCCTCTACGTCTTCGATCGGTTGTCCCATCGAGTGCATATAATATAATTTTCATTTAGTAGTCACAGGCTGCATGATATTAAGCCCAAGTCTTCACCACCAACTCTTATAGAATGAGAACATGAATAATTTATGCGCTTTCTCCCTATGAGAACATTTCAAGGATTCCTTTTAATCAAGAAATTATGTGCAGTGTCTCGTGTGCACTCAACTCAAAGCGAATGATTTAAATGCATAAGTTCATTTGTGTTGTGCATGCGAAATTATTCCGAAAGGAATTTGCATGCGGGGTGCATAAATTATTTGCAGGTGAAAGCGAAGCTATGTAGCCCGAGTAAACCAAAGTCAGTTTAAGTACACTGCAACCAGAGATTAATGTGTAGAAATTCGTTCTAAGTTTCGTGTAGGATTTTGATGTAAGTAATATTTCCCAACTATTATTATTGTGTGTTTGATGAAAAGTGTTGAAACCAACTTTCTCTGTAGATTTTGGTAGGTTTGAAGTTTCGTAAAGAGAAATAGAAGGGGGGACGTTTTGTGTGTACTTTTCTGGATCTAATTTCCTTGAAATTACCTCCAGCTATGAGTTTGATCCGATGTGGTATTGCTGAAATCAGGATGCACGTTGCTTTCTCTCTCTCTACACTCTCTAGCACATACATTCTTAATTTAGGACAAGTCATGAAACACTCTAAGCTGTTTGGTTGTGTGTGTCTTGTGAGGATTGTTCGGGTTTTGTAGTTGTTGACTTCTCGTGTTCAATTTCACAGAGGATGGAAACAGTAAACATGATTTTGTTTGCGAAGCTGTAGCAATATTCTCCGTGGGTAATAATCGCTACTATCGCTAGTATCGCTACCCACTGGTGTTGGATGGGATTAGAAGATCATGAGATTTATACACTTTCTACCGTCTCTTCTAAAGTGCGACGCTATTTTTGGCTTATGGAGGAAAGTTACACGTACACATTGACAATGACTCTCCCAT
>JAQGAC010001410.1:0-14036 GCA_034696585.1 Isotomurus maculatus | reverse complement strand
TGAGCAGTATCGTTTTCCCCATCTAGGTGAAGAGGTTAGAGGGAAGAAGGAGATAAATCAAAGGGGAGGAAGACTCAGGAAATTCGATCCCCCGTGGCCGCAACGAACAAGTTGATTTTAACTTGGGCACTTTGAGATTGCAGCCTCAATAATTATAAAAAGGCGAGTCCAAGTGAAGATAAACATTCATCCGCGTAAAATCGGGTTACTTAGCTCTTGACGAAAGGTTCGTAAAAATAGCAATTGTGAAGCAAACCCCTGCAACTCAGATACCGCTTCTAATCAAGATAATTGCAGAAATGAGGGCACCATAGTTATGATAGTTCTAATTTAATAGGTAGTAGATTTCATCGCCGTATGAACGTCACCTGTAATATCATAAGTTGAAAGTCTCCATCGCATGGTTTATTTCATAGCTCAATTTTACATAGCTTGAAAATTCACAGTTCATAGTAAAAAAAAATTCAAAATTTAAAAACAATCAAACTCAAAAACTGATTTTGCATACAATATTCTTAATATATTCGTCCAATGCAGTAGTTTTTGTATAAATTAGATTCTCCACTAATGTGCTTCCAGACACAATGCCTGCAGTGAAAAAAGCATCCTCGTTGGTTGGTGTTAGGAAATGAGGGTTCTGTGATTTAAACCCAAAAGGAGACATCATAGTTGTAGGTTGGTAGTCACCAATTGCGTCCATAAAAAAATGTACCTTCGTAAATTAATAAGGGACGTCCCTTGGTAGTTTTTGAAAACGTGGCCATTGTGTACGTTTGAAGGCTCGATATAAATGATGACAATATTTCTTGTCTAAAGAAGATAAGGATGAAACATAATTTGCATGCTATGAATATCTTGGTAGGAAATATAGTAAATATGAACAAACTATTCTATGACAAAATTAGCCTATGAAACCTATGGACAATGGAATTAGAGCGATGCAACCTAGCACCTATGAACCTAGAGACTATGGAAGCTAATGGACCCCAAAAATGACAACTATTTATGAAATCACCGACCAGTTTCTCTCATTCGTGATAGAAGACACCATTTGCCAGAGTGAATGTACACAGGCTTTATAGGCTAGTTAAAGGGTTTTTCAACCTTGTAGTTAAAACAAGCTTAGAAGTCCAATTGGGGCGGCACATTTCCTTCTGTCCTAAGAAGGATCCTCAAAAAGGATTTGATATCGAAACATCCCCATCCACTCCTTTGGAGAAAATGTCATCCCTTGTTTGTCGAAGTAAAACAAAACATAGAAGTTAAGTGATTACGTGTTTTTGTCTACCAACTCATTACAAATAAGTTTTAAAATCAACCCAAACGATCTAGGACAGCTTGTAAAACGTCATAAGCTTTCAGTAATACGTAATACTGTGTACAATCGTACCAGTTGTAATGTCCGATAAAAAGTGTGCGCCTGTTGCAACGTATGTCAACGTAAGTATTTGTTTTCAGCTAAATTTGGGAGTTTTGGAACGAAGTCAATGTATCAAAAATAAAGTATTAATAAATTCATCTGAATTAAATATAAATTCTTTACTGAGCTGAAAGGTTAGAACAATGGCTTCACTTTTAGGTATTGGTATGAATGGTGTTTAGTTGATGTTCTTTTTGTTCTATTGTATTGTTAAACCATTTGATTTATTAATTTATTGTTTCTTTCAGGTAACAAATGGATCATACCAGACTGTTAAATTGTTCATAGGTTCTGCCATTAAGTAAGACTTAAAAAATACAAGGAGTATTAAATACATACACTAGGAATTACATCATCTCTACTGGAGAGGCTGCAATTCAAATTCTAAATGTTGATCAGATTTGGCCACATGTTTTAATCTGAGTGTTATTCTAGATTCGTAGTTTTGAAAGTAATTCATTGCTAACAAACAATATATTGCTTTTTGCAAATTGATTCGTATTCTTGTTAAAAAGTAAATCGAAAATTCAATTTTTACTGGCATGCTTAATTAAAGACAATTTAAATTAAAGGACAGGACACAATATTTTTCCTCCAATCAGGAATTTTACACTTTGCTTCCAGAACAACACAATTCCAAATTCTAGTAGCCAAGTATGAGTCAATTCAACCCACTAATAAATTATATGTGTGTCTTAGTTTTTTATGATTCTTTGTGGTTTAACTGTGAATCGGTTAGCCATGATATTTAATAAACACTATTAATTCCGTTTTGAAGGTACCAAGAACCAATTTATTGTCAATTTAAATATTCAAATATTAATTTTAATAATATGCATGATGCCTTATTAATAATTTCATTGAATGTGCAAATGCAAATTATCCTCGTACTCCTTCTTATTTGCATAAACAAGCCCATAATTCTGAATGGATTAAAATGGCTGAGAACATTGACTTTTTATTAATATTATTCTGGTGAATAATATTTACAGGCATTTAAAGCAGTTGCAATAACCTCCTATTGGTCGAAGAAAAAAGTCGTATTTTTCTCCATTGTTGTTACAGTTTAATCTATAACTCGCGTCTCGACGTTGCGAATCGTTGTACCAGCAGTAGCCATCTTTTCTATCCCACGCATAGCAAGTTGAAGTACTGCGGACACCTGGACAAAATAATTACAAAATAAGATACCATTTTGATATCTCTATTGAATTGTATCAACTTTGACAATCACCTTTAGAGTTTTGAGCTGAGGATTGGTGAACTTGAAGGTCAGGTTTATTATTCAGGACTCCACCACTATGAAAAAATAGAAGTTGTTAGACACACACCTAGATAAGTTAGATTTAAACCCTTCAATGAGCATAAAACATGCCTCGGCCCCGAAGTAAATAACAGGCTTGCTCCCAGCAGAGCAACAATAGTCACTATGGTCTCCATTATTAAGTTAAGTCCCACACGAACGAATAGACTTGTTTTCAGCTCAAGAGTAAAATGCGGAATGACTGAATCCAGTAATCTTCAATAGATTTACACATCTTATGCAAAATTCGAAGCAGAAGTCGTTCACATTTCTACACGTCACCTCTCGTCATCAGCCTTTCTTTCTGCTGAAAATATGCTGAATTATCGTGGAAAATTACTGAAATTAATTAGAATTTAACTTATCATTCATCATCAAAGAGCAACATGTCCAATTTTTGCGTTTTATAGTAGAATTAGGGTGATACATAAAAAGTGCATGTGTAATCAGTTTGCAAATAACAAGCAGCCTATGCATTGAGGTTTGCATGTGACGATGCAGTGTTCTTGCATAAGTATGCGTGTCAGCAAAGAAAGAGTGTACATAGGATAGTTTATCGAATTTGTTCTCTTATGGTATAAATTGTAAACAAAATGCTTACTCATCTTTATTTCTTCCATCTAGTTCTGCTGAGTTCCTATTTGGAGAATACATCTGAGGTAGTATGATGTACTTCTTAATGCTTACATTTAGCGTCAACAATAGTTTTAAGCAGTATCCCACCAAGTGCAATTTTCATGTGTTTAAGTTCAGGTACCTCTAAGTAAAATTCAGATTGCATGCATTACAAAGGTTGAAATAAACAACAAGATTAATGCTGTTTGTTTCATTTGCCGAGTTTTCCTTATAAATCTGACTAACATTAAACCCCATACTGGTTTGACCTCAAATCGTGCGTTGAATAAGGCTACTATTGCATATTTGAGTTAAGCGAATATTTTTTAACATGCATGAGACTCCATTTGTGCACAAGATGTTCGAAAGGGATGGTCTGTGACCTCAGAATTCAGCCAAATCCTATTATCCGCTTGAAAATTGCCATTGTAGAAGTGTACCTTTTCTAAAGTAGTGTATGCCTGCATAGTCATACAAAGTACAATAATCCGTAGTGTTTGGATTGCTCAGCATGAATGAAAAATATTCGGTTTGGAAATATAATATTCTTCCTAATCGGGTGTTAGTAAACAAAGTAAAGCTCTGCTGCCTTTTAACGACGGATGAGAAAATTTGTTCCTCCAGAAATAAATGTTGTCATGAATGTCCTGTAACATGTCAAACACAAAACTTCGAGCTGCAAGTTCAAAACTAAGATTTATTGATGGTTTTTGAAAACTTTAAACCAATCATCCATTGGATACTCCCGGAAAGTCTATGAGGTCTTTAATGGTCGCATAAACGACATTTTTTCGAACAAAAATATGGAATAGAATAATATCTCGTTCAGAGAGCATGAATTCATCTTAATAAATTTTAGAGGTGTCGTGAACTCTAAACGTCGCAAAATCTAGCACACATTACATTCATTAAATTAACTTCATCGCTAGATACAGAGAACAAATTTATTATCATTCCAAATGTTCAAAGATACACACAAGCCTTTTTATTGAATCAGTATCCCAATGCTATTTCTTGCTGACATAAGCAAATTCAAGAATTTCAAGGAATCAAAATTTCTTATGACAGAGGCTTTTGAAATATTATCATCGTCAATACTATTTACCAGCATTTAAAGCAGTAGCATTTATCTCCTACTACTGGATGGTAAAAGTTGTATTTCTCGCCTTTGTTGTTACATTGGGATGCAAATCGCCTGTCTATTTGTTGCCAATCTCTGTGCTGGCAGGTCCCTTCTTTTTCATCCCAGGTGCCGCAATCCGAAACATGTCGGACAACTAGACACAATGATAATGAAGTTATATGATAACTTCCAGCTAAAAGAGTAATTTTGCATTCTGCCTTTGCATGCAATATCAACAAGGTATAACAATGATCTGAAATGTAGACGATCTCAATTAAAACCCGAACAATAGTAAAATTTGCAATTACCTCGAGTAGTTTCGTCATAAGTTTGAGGCACCTGAACGCCCAGTTGAAGATCCTTGACTCCACCACTATGAATAAAATAATTGTTAGATTTTTATGGTGTTGGGTTGAATTAGACCCTTTCGTATTCACAAAACTTGCCTGTGCCCGTCTGGTAACAACAGGTTTGCTCCCAAGAGAGCAACAATGGTCACTACGGTAATCATTATTGAAGTAATCACGCACCAAAGAAAAAGTCTTGTTTCAACGTGAAGAGTAAAATCAGCAGTGGCTTCAAACGGTTGACGCAAACGTATTTTTATCAGCAGAAGAAAGCACGGATCTTTGCATTTCTGCACGTCATCTCTCGTCGTCAGCCTTTCTTTGACTTTATAAAAGATGCTGAATTTCCGTGGAAAATTACTGAAATAAGTTTCAACTGATCATATGACCGTAAGGAGCAACTTGTTCTGTTTTTCTGTTTTATTACACATTTAGGTTTATCTATTATGCGTACGCCTGCATTATCACTTTGAAAATAGCAAACAACATAGGGACTCATGTTCCATGAGACGATGCAGTGTTTTACCATCATTATCAATGCTGTCGAAGCAAAACTTTTGTGTGTGGTGGCTTGACATAATTAAATCATTTTTAGAGTGTGCTCTTTATTAAAGCTTCGTTTGGTATTCGTTTTTAGTTGATTCGGAATATTCGCATTCGAACACATGTGTTTAAAGATAACTTTTACGTAAGACATTTTGGTGGAATTATTTTCTTATGGGACGATATAAATGATTAAAAAATGATTACCCCTTTTAAATTCTTTAATGAAGTTGTGTAAAACTTCTTGTATAATTAAACAATGCCCAATTGTTCGATAACTTATCGTCAAATGGAGTTATGTATAGTATAACAACAAGTCCTGAATATGCATATACGTGCAGGTAGCTTCAAATAAAATTAGGTTTTACAGGTGGAAATAGGTTAACATCTTATGAATCTTTGCTTCATGTGCCTAATTTTCTATATAAACTGGATATACTTTAACCCCATGAAATGTTGTGGTGTAAATCTTGCACTGAATTTGGCTACTGTTGTTCATTTGAGTCATACGTTTGAATATGTTGCAGCTAGTAATAACTTGCACAAATGATTATTATGAACAAGTGTTGTCGTTGAAAAAATTTAATCGCAGTGAAAGTGAGTGATATTTCAAATACTTGGGAATTCTTTTGTACTTCAATTGTATTTCATTAGTCTGGAATCTCAAGCTTTTAATAAATCCTAGCTCTGCATATAAATATGGATTCAAGATCTATTTATGTAATAAATCTTCGAGCTTATCCTGCTTTAGTAGAATCATTACTCTCCATTGCTGATGAGAGATTGTCATGAGTGAAATGGAAGCTTGCTTAAGTGCACACATGTGAGTGTTCTACTTTTATTATGGAATAAATGTTACCCATTAGAATCATCTTGCGCAATCAGTTGGCAAAAACGAAACAATCTATACTTTTACGATCCTTGTGATGATGCTGTGTTTTTTGCGTAAGATTTTGTGTCACAAAACTAAAATTTTGTTGTGTAAGGTTACTATTATATCGAGATTTTTTAACACAGAACGTCCTTTATCAATATTTTCTTTGCGATTCAATTGAGCTGATTAGGGATAATAGCATTCATCCGTTTGTGCATAAAGATAAATCTTAATTATGATATCATTTTATGGGATGGCCTGAATAAAAGTGCTTACTCCTTTTTAGTCGTTCCACCAAGTTCTGCGGAGTTATGTTAGTTATGGAGTGAGATATGACTCACTATGTGCAACCTGTAGATAGTTAAGTGTCAAATATTCTCTACGCAGTACCAAAACCAGAGCTGTGTCATGTATATAATTTCAGGAAGCTTCAAATGAAGTTAAGTTTGTACATTTCCTACTTTGATGTAAATTACTAGCTTATGCAAGTTTGCTTTATGTGCCGAATTTTCCTTGTTAATTTGAATTATATTAACCCCCAAGACATGCTTGCAGGTTAGACCTGAAGTCGTGCATTAAATTTGGCCAAGGTTGCGAGTTTGTGTCTAAAGTATATTGCATGGTTGGCTCAGCTACAAATTACTTAACAACCTACTTTGGTGAACAAATTTCGTTGTCCAGCAGTGAAAGTGAATGCGATTTAAAAAAACTTCGGACTTCGATTGTGCTTAAACTGCTCTAATTAGATGGTGTGTGTTATCGGGTATTCAATAAAGTCCTAGCTCCATGTTTAAACCAGGATATGATTCGATTTCAATTTTATAATAGATCTGCGATAGTACTTCAACCAAAGAAAGCAATGATTATCTACGTTTTGAGTGTGCCATTATAAATGAATGAATGTTTATCGCATCCTTTGCACATAGATTCCAAGTTCTACTCTTTTCCTACTCCTGAATCATAAGCCCTGAAATTGATTTGTTTGAGACAAGATTGAATTTAACAAATTCAAGGTTGCTTGCTAATAATAAGAGCCACTTCACGGGCAATAAATTTAGCCATAAAAATTAACATCCGTCAATTCCCTCACCAAAGAAATTGAGAATTTCGATCTTGCCATCATAAACAGGCAGCTTCATCAGATACAATTTAATTTGCAACACGAATGTCCTCCTTTGACTGATACAACGGTGCTTCGGGGACATCACATTTCCATCTCATTTGGTTTACGGTATCAACTAGCAAAATGTTTTGTTACACAAGACACGTTTCAGAAGAATTTAAAATTGCGATTGTAATTTTTTCTCCAGAGTTTGGTAACCATTCCTAAGAAGGATAAATGTACACTATTTTTGTAATAAAATTCAAACTTAAGGGAATTCTGCCACATCGTCTCTGGTTAAATAAAACTATTTGCTAAGTGAAAAAAGTTATAAAATAGAAAGGTTTTCCCTGATATCATGCCAAGGTCTGAACACAACTGATGAGTGGATTTTAGAGTTAACGTCAGATTTTTCCTTAATTCTTTTAAAATTTCTCAAAGCTTTGGCACTCCTTTTTGCTAGGGAATATACATTAGCCACAATGGACATGAATTAATTTCACAGCCAGTAATTTCCTGCAAAACCTCTTCATTACGACTCATGTTTTGTTTCCTTTATTAACAAATTCAGTTACTCTACTTATTCGTATTGGTGTGTTTAAGATTTTTATAATCATTCAATTCCAAAATCCAAAAATGCGGTTCATTTTGATACTCCTAATTTATGTCCAACCTTCACATCAGGTAAGCAGCAAGAAACGAGAATACCATCAACACTCTATTTATACTCGTGGGTGTTGAATTTAGAATGCTGATGTGAACTGTCTCCGGACAAATCCTGCAGTGATCGATGTGGATACTAATTACTTCAAAAACTCAAACGGAGACATTAATACAACAGCGGAAGATGTTGCAGAAACCGTTGAATTGCTCTCGTCAAGATTCGAACGAATTAAAGCACATGTGTATGACCCAATACGTACGTGGACCTTTTAACTGATTCCTTTCTTTTTACTCTCAGTTTGTTTCATACGTTCTGCATGGAAGTTTTCCGGAAGTATATTTCCGCTATGTAAATAATCTGGATTGGTATCAGTAGGGACAGGCACTATGAAATAATCCACATAGAAATACTTCTTTATTTTAACGCCAACTAGTGTGTTAAAGCTGATGCCTAGGAAAAATTGCCATAGTGTGTACTAATGAAGTTCCAATTATTGTGTCGTTTAGGAATGACAAGGATTATCCTCGATGGGATGTCTCTGTACAAGGAAAGGTCAAACAAAACTGTTCCTCTCTTTCTCTCTGTATATCCCACAAATACTTCATACGACTTTAAAACAAAAGTCGAGCTCTTAAACCAAACGGTTTCGGCTATAAAGGAATACAATTCTGCTCAAGAGAGTCCGGTCGTTGTCGGGTTTTTCGTGTACCTCATAACCAAGAACTTAGATATGCAGGTGAGGTTTCTAGACATTGTGTTCGGACCAAAGGAACATTCAGAGTTGCCAATCGGATACATGGCTCGCCAATGTCAAGAGAATCTACATCGACGCGTGCTTTTTAACTTCTTCTCAAGAATGGACTTCATAGCGTGCGTAGTAGAACCCTTGACAAAAGCTTCTCCAGAGGAGTCTGCTGACGATGTAATTGAAAGGTGTGATAAAATACGAGACACTGCCCCTTTATTTAACTATAGCTTAGAAATCATGTGCATGACTGCGTACGCGTCTCAAGGCATAGACGATGTCGTAGGATCTGTCGATTATTTTCAAAGATTCTGGTGCAGAATAGTTAACGAATTATCACGAAATAAAACCCACGCAAAAATACTCTTCCATTCTGCGTTTGATGACGCGTCAGATATACTTCGTGCGAAGAAGAAAGTTGTAAGTGTGTCAGATTATCCCGAGCCCCACTTGGGATGGTGGAGAAGAAGTTCCCCAGCAGGAAATGAATGGATGGAGAAAGTGGAGGAGTTGCCAGGAGGAAAGGACTACGGGAAATGCAAAGGAGAGTGCCACTTGTGTACTTCTTCTGCTGATTGCTGCGCTGAAATGATTTGCATCTCATTTCACCCCTCTCAGGCAGGTGGGCCTCCATTAATTTGTCGCTCAAGAACGTCCTACTGCACACGAATTTACGAGTCGTCGGAATCCTCAAATACATACGGACCCGTGACGGTTGCAGGGTTCTCAATTGTCGGAATTATTGGTGGCATTGTCGTCGCCACTATCGCAGGATACCTCGTCTACCGCGTAAATTCACTGCAGAATTTCATAACCAACAATGCAATCAATGGACGTTTGTTCCCTTTTGTTCCAGAAAAACAAATCGAACCGGTTTCTCACTCATCAGGAAATCAATCACTTTTACGAGGGCTCACCTGCTTCTGTAGCAGGAAATTTTGATGGTGATTTTGAAGCTCGTGGGCTCATCGATAGTCTTCCTTACGATAAGGAAAAAGAAGTTGTCAGTGCGGAATTTCAAATATGTAAGGAATTTAATATCTTATGAAACCTGCCTTTACTTAAAGTTTAATAACTAAACATCGAATAGGGACTTTTATTATTAATCAACAATACCTTGTTATTTTTTCTCTAGACGAAGATCAGCTTTTGGGGTCAGGGGCTTTTGGAGTGGTCACTAAAGGTCACCTGGGAATGGAAGAAGTTGCCGTAAAAACTATTATTCCAGGTGTTGACAAAATTTACCTGAAGGCGCTGATGCTTGAACTAAAAGTTTTAATGTATCTGGGTCGTCATGAAAATATCGTCAATCTTCTTGGAGCTCATACATCCAATTTAGCTTCAGGTACCTCGGCAAAGCTAAGCTAATATCTTCTTTTTGTTCTAAAAACTATAAGAACAGTTGAAAACACCTATCAGAACATGCAATTTAAATTCATTAAAACGGTCCAATGATTCGTGTTTTTACAGGTAAACTTTTTCTGTTTATTGAACTCTGTGCGTTTGGAAATCTTCTGCAATTTGTAAGAAGTCACAGACACCACTTCACGTAAGCTCAAAGACAATCCTGAATTTATACTTTTTGTGTTTGATCTGTTTTATCAATATTATTCTGGTTTAGGGAAACGGAAGGAAATGAGTGCAAGAGAAATTACCTTCAAGAAGAGCAGGAAAGGAAAGTGACGTGTAAAGATCTTCTAGTGTATTCAATTCAAATTGCTAGCGCGATGCAACATCTTGCAGAAAAAAGAGTATTACAGTATAATTGAGTATTTTTGGCTAAATTTAATAATTGTTAATTGCAATTTTAAGGTGATTCATGGAGATATTGCTGCGAGGAACATTCTTGTGTTCTCAAAGGAACAAGTAAAGTTGACAGACTTTGGACTCAGTCGCCGCTTGTACGAACATTCAATATACGTTAAAAACAGCCAGGTGAGTTTTTCAAAAAGCATTTCAATTATCACGCTAACAGGCTTTTATTTTGCACCAGGAACCTTTGCCATGGCGTCATATGTCGATTGAGGCATTGCGCGACATGAGCTTCTCCGTGCATAGTGACGTTTGGGCTTTTGGAGTGACGTTGTGGGAGATTTTCTCCCTAGGTGAAGTTCCTTATCCAGGTCAAAATTGGTCACAGGATTTCATAAAATTGCTGTCGGAAGGGCTCCAACCCCTTCAACCTCAGCATGCAAACCATCTGGTGTAAATGAAAAAATTATACTTTTTTACTCAAATTTGGAAAGGGTAGCAGATACTTAATGTATGATATTAATAACAGGTACGAAGTGATGGTCTCCTGCTGGAACACAGATGTAAAATCGCGTCCTCCAATTGCACGGGTCTACTACAATCTAAGCCACGCCCTTGGTGAAGAATAAGTCCTGCACAAGATGTCGGAAATAAATTTTTCCCAGGACACGTTTCATCTCCTGTACTTTATCCCATGTCTATCCTGAAATTCTGTCGCGATCAAATATTAATTTCTTTTCAAACATTTAGCTTGGACTTTTTAGAGTTTGGTGTGTTTCTGAAGATTATCTATGTAATCTCCACGTAAATTCTTAATTTAATCTAATTTTTTTCTCGATTAAATTGTATATTTTATTAGCTGCATAACTTTGGTCTTCAATCACTGTTTATTTATTTATTCATACAAGAGGTACCCTACTAGTGGGTAAATTACACCTCAGGTCATTGCATGAGTACAGAAAAATTTAATTAATAATAAAAGTAGTATGTCTAAGAAATGAATGAGTAATAATTAATCACAGTCGGAGCTAGTGAAATAGAGCACAGTGTCTATACAGGGGAGATTACAGATATTTGTTATAGGACAAGCTTCATTGATTTGAGAGTTTAGGAGATGTCTGTACAGTTTTGATTTAAAGGTTATGAAAGACGGGACATGTTTTAAAACATCAGGGAGCGTGACCCATAAGTTTGAGCTATAATGTTTGAAGCTATTTGACTCCCAACGATTTTTACCATCAAGAGTAGAGATAACAAAAGTACTATTTCTCGTGCATTTTGTTAAGATTTTATTAAGTAATTCATAAAAAGTTCAGGACATGCACCTTTGTTGAAATTGAAACAGAGTTTGGCAGAGTCAAAAGCTAGTTTGTTTTTGCAGTTCAACCATTCAAGAAAATGATTTAAGTCTTCAGTAATACAGTCATATTTGCCTTTGTCAAGCACAAGACGAGCACAATTTCTTATGATTTTATCAACAGCTTTAGTGACAGAATTGCAGCCGTTAAACCAAGGATAATTATTAAACGTACCAAACAATTTCTATTTTCACCCAACCAAAATTTCTAAAATACCCAATTCTGACTGTGTTCAACCTTTAGATTTTTGACCCCAACCAAATTTCTGAACTGCGCAACCGTTTACTAATTTGGTCAACTTTGGTCAACCATTTTAGAGGATTTCCATTCATGCGAATATTAACGCCATTAACAAGATGTCTCATGTAGGGTCGACAGATTACCATAAAAGACACTTTGTCTGGATTTAACTCGATGCGAGTTGTGTTTAACCAGTTAGAGACACAAGCTAAGTCATCTTCCACGCTCTTGATACAACTGTCAAGTTCGGGGAATTTACATTTTATCATTAGAGTTGAATCATCAGCGAACAGTCTGACTTGTGAGTTCTTGGTACAGCTTGGAAAATCATTGATTATGACGTTGAACAAGATACAGGACATACAAGCCCCTTGATGTACACCTAAAAGAGTTTGTTTGGATTCAGAAATGTTACCACGACAGTCGCACACGTGTTGGAAACGATCAGACAATAGGGACTTAATTAGCGTACTATCAACATTGTACCCTGCAAGTTTATGTAAGAGTATTTCTCTATCGACCTTATCTAAAGCTTTTCTAAAATCAAGAGAGATAACAAGGCAAATGTAATTATTACTTAGACCTTCATATAGGTAATCAGTGATAGACAACAGACAGGGTACGCGTACGGTTGAGTGGGCTTTGCGGAAACCAAATTGTTCAGGAGCAAGCAAACTATTGCTTTCAAAGTGCTTGTTTATCTGGGGGACTAGAACTTTTTCTAATAGTTTAGTTAGGACAGGTTGAATGGCGATTGGACGGAGGTCATTGGGTGAGAGTGGTTTGGGAATTTTTGGTAAAGGGATTACTTTGGAATGCTTTAGGGATGCAGGAATAATCTTCAAGGTTATGGCATCATTGAAACAAGCAGTTATCGAGGAAGTAAATAGAGGAGACTTAAGACAGATGTCAAGCATTTTAGGACAGAGGTTCATTGTGTCGGTTGTAGTTGAATTTGGTTTTTTCACTGTCTTCCACGCACACAAAATATCACTGGTGGATATAGGACTGAAAGAGAAGGGAGGAATTGTTTTGCAAAGAAAGTTAGGAATGTCAGCATAATTTATTAGGTGCGATTTTGGCATAGAGATTTGCACGAAATAATCGTTTACCTCATCAGGAGTGAGCTTTGTATCGAAGTTATCATGAGAACTTTTCGGAAGCAGGTACTTCAAACCTTTCCACATACCAAGTTTTTTCATTTTTGTATCAAGTTCATGCTTAGTATCTGATAGGACTCGAGACTTGATGATTTTTTTAAGGGAAAGAATTTCAATGCTAAGTTGTGCATTGGATGGTGACCTTTTAAGGTTCTTTTGAAGAGTGCTTCTCTTAAGGAGTAGACTCTTAGTGTCCTCGGAGATGTATTTTTTATATTCTCTTTCGTAGAATGCCTTGCGACGAATAGGGGCATGTTTATCGACTGTGCTTAGTATTATGTTAGTAAGGTCAAGGATAAGTGAAGGATGATAACTGCTTGCCGACTCAGGTAGAAAAGGTAAGGGAGAGGAGTTAAGATAGTTTACAATATCTAAATTTGCTTTATCATTAAAATACCGAGAGTAACGAACCTTTTTACTTGCTTTGGGCTTCGTTAGAGTAAGTGTGGATTCTGCTAAGGAGTGATCTGCTGGGTAGTACTCATGCACAGTACAATCTAGGATTAGTTTAGGTCTGTTTACAGTAAACAAGTCAAGAAAACTGTCTTTTCTTGTAGGACAGTCTACAATTTGCTTGTAGCCAAGGGCTGTGACACTTCTCATTAGGGGTAATATGTAAATATCCCTAAAGTTAAAATCCCCCAGGGTGAATACGGATTTGTTAAAATTGTTTAGAAGAAATAAGAGTTCATACAGAAAGTCATTATCGACAATAAGGTTACAAGAGCTGTACTGAGGATTTCGATAGACACAAGTAACAACAATGCTACGGCAGAAATCAAGTTGGACA
>JAQGAC010001409.1:0-14038 GCA_034696585.1 Isotomurus maculatus | reverse complement strand
AAACCACAAGTTAAGCTATGGATGCCAAACTCTCTCCATGTTACATTCGGATAATTTATACAGGAGGCTAAAGGATTTGTTTAGTAACTTCGCACATGTGAAAAATATTTGTGGGTAGGACTATATTTGGCTAGTAGAGTAAATTAATTATGTATGCGGAATATTATAAAAAACCTGAACTGGCCAATAAGACTCCTTAATATCAGTGCAAAATAACTCCTGGAATATTTTTATAGGGTCGTAATCACACACAGCAATCGAGCTTGAAGTTCGTTCATAGTGCGGTGGGCTTTGTTAATTCGCAGGACAACGGTGACCTAGATTTTTTGTGGATAGAAATTGGTTAAGGGTAAAAAATAAATTACTTTAGATGATTGCTGCCATAAGAAAGATCTCAAATGTGGTTTATTTTCTCACAGGAAATTGCACTGAACCACATCGAAGTCGAAAACGAGCAATTATATCTAAATCTTCAGTCGGAACTTGTTTCTGTGAATGCTACCGTCCTGAGCCCTAACACAAAGTTGTAGATTTTGAAAACTAGTTACATTTATATTTTTATGGTCGTTAAGTAATTCAGAAATACTTAAATATTAGTAATGTATAAGATCACAATGAAGGATTCAATTCTCATCTTCTGCTTTATAATGAAACAAAGGTCTACAAAGCAATTCTGACGAATATTTATCAATGAGTGACTTTGATCCCTATCTTTTTGTCAGTAGCTTAATTGAGGAACTGAAAGACTTCATAAGGATAAAATTCTTCTCTAAATAGATTCTACAAGAACAATTAATAACACTGTGGCTTTACCCACAGTCGACCTCACCCACTAGCATCGCCCACTAAACACCCAGTGCTGTCCTCCGCACAATACAAACAACACAGACAGTTGCTTGTTACATACAGTAATTTGCCATTGATTATTGAAAGTGAACCCCGTATGTCAAACGTTATATTTTATTTCATTGCAAGTCAACGATTCCATTTTACCTGTTCAACTGAGGCATTCGCCTTTAAAAAGTCTACACATTTTGACGATGTCCTTACAAATCGCATCTTGAAGCAAATTAATTTATTTCTTTGAAAGGAATTCCACTCATTACGCAGATATTACATCTCTAGCTCTAAACACGTAATAAACAGCAAATAAGGACAAAGTCATAAGGAAATTATGAAAAAGTTATTTCGGAACAATATTTGTACAATAATAAGGAATCAAGAAGTTAGTAACATCATCTGTGCATGAAAAATGACAAAATTCTTTATCAGTAGGAAGAAATATTTTGGTAACAATGTTGTTTGTTCGTGCAAGCTTCACTTCAGGGACTATAAGGAGCTCATCCTACACCCCGGGAGAATATTTTAGTGCATGTCTAACTTATAATTACTTTAATTTGCCCAATACACATCCTTTTGCTTGAACCCGTTCACAAATTATGCTCGAATGAAAGAAGAAACATTTTTTAACTACTAAGAAACTATTTTATTGCAATATATCGAAGTAGGAAACTCACAGTGGATTATAAAATGTAGAAATAAAAAACAATTACTGAAGTAATTTTTGGGGTAATTATAACTTCAGTGTCAATGAGTACAACTGTTTGCGTTTTTAATTAATATCTGCTAAACCACTAGCACTAGCAGGAATTAAAAGCGACATATTGGTCTAAGTTTATCTTATAACGAGGTGTTTGCCCATAAAGAAGGAACTCCAAGCAAATTGCTAAAACAAAAAGGCAGAAGAGAAGAACTGACTTTCACTAAAAACACTTGAGTGAATTCATAAAATGGACAAATAAATGATAAGCTGACTTGTGCCCATATATTTGACTAATTAAAGGAGAGCGAGAGCTTAGCTCCGCTTATAGTTTGCACACAGTCTCAACACAAATGGAAAGATACGGTCATTTCATTTTAATGTCTATATAAAGTAAGTAGCTTGCCTCGTATATGCATATTTATAATACGTTCCCAAATGTAAACTGAATCTTTGTATTATTTAGCTCATTTAGGCATACACGGCCAGCCGCATACGTAAAATGTCCACTCCCAAATTGGACTGTCGGTATTTGTAGTTCTTGTGCAACTGACATGATCATATCATCATCTAACATGCCCTGTTCTTGAGAGTCTATAAAGTTATTGAAAATGAAAATGGTTAACCTGACTCCCTCATGAGAGCAAACCTAAGTGAAATTGTGAGTCAAACTCGACTCAGCTGTGAACTTCGCACGGGATTAATGGAAAGAAAGCTTGTGAATAATTCAGAGTACGAACGACTTCTTCGATTTTGGCTGAGTTCAAAATTTAAAAAATCGAACATCAATTGGCCGTATAAATAATTGGTGAGATAACGATCTTAATTATAGTTTAGAAGGACGGTTTGCACTACCAAGGAACAGTTTTTCTTCACAACACGATGTTCTTTATTAGTTTGCTGGCATTGCTAGAAAGAGGAAATTACCTGCTATTGAAATCTTGCGCCGGCCCACAGGTGAAATGAAGTTTCCAACAAAACTTTAATATTTCAGTTGGTTATGTCCTATTTTGAATGTTCAGTCGTCAGTGCTCAGTTATTCTTGCTCATTACATGCGTTAGATAAATAAATACTGCGTTTTAATTTTAACGCAGATTAGTTTAAGGTGATTTTCAGGTTTCTGTAGGTTAACTTTCTTAGGCTTTTGTTTAGACCTCCTTTATTTTTATCTTGTTTGCTGGGAAGATTTGGTAAATTTGATTATCCTTGTAGAAGACTATGGGGAAATTGTGGAAGATGGAAAACAAACTCGGATTTCCCTCAGCTGCCTTCTCAAAAGCAGATTGGAATTCCTGAAGGAAATACAGAATGGAAAACCGTACCATTAGGAGAGGAAGTTTGAAGGATTGCATTTTGAAGACAAAGAAATTGCGCACAAACTTTTGAGGGGAATTATGAGTGGAAGAAAATGGAGGCTGGACGAAGAGGACTTGGTTATCCAGCATGGAGAGAAGGATTACGAGTTTATCGCCCGAATTAAAAGAACTTTTATAGAGAATCATAACATAAAACATAACATAAATAACATAAATACAGTAATAAAAATATATTGCCCACTATAAAAATTCCTATTGCTTTCTAGTCCTAATTTTCTAAACTCACAGAAAATCGTCAGCATTTTTCAGGTTACGATTGCGACAACTTTCCTTCTCCTTAAAACTTGTTCGTTACCGTGACATGAAGCTCAATAATTTCGCATCCGACATGAACTTCGAGGGGAAAAGATTTTACCCCAATTATAGTTTCAGGTCAGGGCATGTGGACCAAAAATTTGATGTGTGTATCCAGGTCAAAGATAATTACTGCAGAATGCTAAGGTTCTCACTCACTCGATATTTTAGATGTAAAAATGCAGCGTAAATTAATTTATTGGATTCTTTCGTAGTTTCTTGTAACAAACTTCTCAAATCTCGTAGAAGATAAAGGCTGAACTGAAAACGTCTCAAAAAAGAAGAATGGCATTAAGCGTAAGGTCACATGTTGTTCTGAATATAGACCTCGTGCTGGAATGCTTGAGGAAGTAGAAACTACCTACTAAAATTCGTGCTGCTCGAACACTTCGAGCTTTCCTTACGTCAAATTTCGAAACCGACACATTTCTTAATTCTCTTGTGAACTCGTGTGATCTCTCGTAGATACACGCGCCTAGAGGATGAGCCACAACCAAGAGGGCGCCGACAAAAATCGAAAGACTTGGCATCACCAAATACCACGGGAGGCCCAGGAGCGAGAATAGTTTGACGGTTCCGTAGTTTCCAATGACATTGACAGTCACGGCGAATGTCAACATGACTGGAAGGATGGTATAGAAAACAGAAGAAGCGAAGAATTGAAGAATTACCAGCTGGGAGTGGAGATGGAGGATTTGCGATATGTACATTTTACGAAACAACGGCGACTTCCATCGGTTTGCGTTCTTCCTGAAGGTCAACGCCAACTTGTGAAGCAATTCTACTTGCGGGAGGATGTAGATTATTATGAGGATTATTACACCGATAATTATCTGCCACACTGAGTGTGCCACTATGGAAAGTATGATGAATCGAAGTACGTCGTTCAAGATGAGGAATGGAAGGGAATCTGTGGGTTTGATGGGAGAAAGAGTTACAAGAAAATCCAGTTTGAAGTAAATTAACGAGCAGCTTATGATTATAGGAACAACGACAGAGGCGTCCATGATTAGAATTCCAATGCCCACTATGTCATTCTTCCACTCTGGCGTTTCCCGTTTTCCATATGGACGGTTGCAAAGGAGCTCTGGAATAAAAATCAATATTTTTAACCCAGGCAAGATTGGGCTTATAGGAGTATGTACGGTGCACTGATAAAAAGAGAGTAGTAATTGTTTGGTTATGGTGTTGTTCAAAGTAAAAACAACGAGTATAGATATGAAAGATGTACCAAGGATGGAACTCCAAATTTTGTCGAGGTTGAGTGAAGAGTTTGTGATGTTAGTGAATGGTCCTATGTGGCTTTGGGAGGTTAAGGCGAACAATAGACTGTTCGCCAGAAGAAATTGAACTGCAATAACGGTAATGAGTGAGATGAAAAATTCGTCGTTATTATTCCATGTGTTTGTGTTCCAGAGAAGACAGAAGCCATAGAGGAGCTGAAGATTTTGGTAGACCAAAGTTAAATACCAAGGGATGAGATGACGTGTTTCTGTTATTTTGAATTTGTTACTTTTTGGAAGGAATTGAAATGGGATTGGTGTGGGGGACAAGATTGAAAAAAACAAGGTGACTGCAAATCTAGTGACTATTTTCATTGTTAGAATGGCGAGGACTTCAAGGGTTTATTTGGTAATAGAGTGTAATGTTAAGAATCCTAGGAGTGCTACGTGACTTATTCCTTGTGTTAAACTGCTTCTGACTTCTGTCCTCTGCTGGTACGACAAAGACTTGCAGTATGAGGCTTAATGGTAAGCAAAAATTAGAAGGATCGACAAAGCCGATATGGAGACCTGCCAGACTGCGTTAAAGCGGTATGAACATTATCGAGCTGCTTTTATATTTTGCATTAATCAGGTTTCAGTCTAACTTAAGTTCCATTGATTTTAAATGAATACAATTTTTCTACTGCTGATTTTATAGTTTCAGGTCTTGATTGTATTACTTTAATGTAATGAATAAAACAGGAAAGGATGGAGCTTCGCTGGGTTGTATTGCGAAGTTTTTCTGTTGAAAGATACTTCAAGGGTTGCCTAGAATTCAAATCGATCCATTTCTGTGGTTTAAGGAGAAACTTTTTGCACACCTTTAGAGGAACTTCAAAGTTTAAATATTCGAATCTGGTTAGGATTCCAGTCTGGAGCTAAAATATTCAGCAATCCATATTCTTACAAAATCTTAGACTAAGAATGCCACACATTTTTAATCGCAAAGCTTGTGCACGAAACTAAGGATATGTATCTGAGTAGCCTTGATAACCGACAGGAAAATTATTGACGGATTTGGCAATATTACACGAGCGGCATCAAATATTTAGCCATGAATGGTGATGTGTGCTACTTCAGCTGATCAATAATTTTTTAACGGGCTTAAAGCTTAATACCAACAAATACACACCTCTTTTTGAAGATTAACCATTCGATTCATAAATAAAGATTCACAGTTAGCGTAACTGAATTCGAAGTAATAAAGCTGGTATGGATAATTATAAAGGAGCACTTGGAAATACATGCAATCATATTTCTCGCATAAGAAGAAAAAAAACGTGTGTTGTACGGGATTGTTCCAAAAATTTCGTAACCTAAATAATAGAAAGTAGGGTGGTAGATTATGTATTGCTGTTTACTTGATGACTTAATTGTGTAGAACTTGTAGTGACAATGTGTCTGAAGATTTTTATAAATATTTCCTTGAATGTTGTGGCTCGATGAGCGACTAAATTATAATATATGCAAAATACGCCAAGGTAGGGTGTTTAATTCAAAAGTATACACCTTATTTCGTTTGTGGCTTCAAAACCACTTTGAATTTCTATAATCGGAAAAAAGATTTTAAAAGCTCAATAATCTATAATCAATTGTCAATGGAAAGATCTTTGAAAATTTTAATCTTTACACTCCAAAATCAGATGTTTTCCCTATTGTCAAATTACTCTTCCCAAAATGGTGGTTGTAACCACTCGAAATGGTTCAGTTGGCCACCGCTTTGAATAACCACTCTGGAAAATTTTGACACATTTTAAGTTAATCTTAAATTTGTGGAGTTTATTTTCATTTCATATCATTTTTTGTCCTTAACTTTTTTTGACTGGCCAACTTTAACGCAAGAAATCATTTGAACAGACTATAGGCTGACAGAAATGAGCGTCTAGAAACTTTAATGTTAATGCAGAACAGGATAGTGCAAAACTTCTAATTCATTGAAAAGTAACGACTTGATTTAATCTGCCTCAAAGTGAGATGATGAAATGAAAATAATCACTCTCAACTAATTTTTTTGTCAAATATTAGAAATTTTGAACACTAAATATGCACCCATTGTTTGAAATCAAAGACCATAATTTTCAAAAGTCTTTTCATTGACGATTTATTAGAAATTATTAAGCTTTTATATGCTTTTTCCGATTATAGAAATTCAAAGTTCTTTTGAAGCCACAAGCGAAACAAGGTGTATACTCTTGAATGAAACACCCTATATGAGGTTTAATTACTCAAACAAAGGTATGGAAGTTTCCTAGGGTTTTATTGATATCACCAAACTGTTGTGAACAAAATCGGATATTAATAAAACCTGCGCAAGTGCCAATGCTCGAGAATAAATCTACCTTCAGTCGCTTTCGAAGGTATACTATTTCAAGTACTTACTTTCTTAGCCGTAACAAATAAAACTACACATTAACATTAAAACGACATTAAAACGAGTTAAATTCCCTCAAAGAATAAGAATAGGGCAGAAGAGTAGAACTGTCTTGCACTGAAAAACACTTGAGTGAATTCATTAATGGTCAAATAAATGATAAGCTGACTTTTGCGTATAAACTTGCCTCGTCTCACATAAATAAACAAATAGGAATGAGAGCTAAGCTCGGCTTATTGTTGGCATAAACTGAACCCATATGAAAAGATAAGGTTTTATCGATGCCCACACATACAGTATGAAGCTTGTTGCGTACACGTACGTACACAATACATTCCCAATTGTAAAGTGAATCGTAGTTTTATTTACCTCATTTTACATACGCGGCCAACCGCCAACACAAAGTGTCCAGTACTAATTTGGACTGTTGGCAATTGCAGTTATTGTCTGATCGAACTATTTGGAATCATCTTCTAACATATCCTGTTCCAAAGAGTGCGTAAAATAATAAAAACGGAAAATGGCGAACCTGAGCTCCATCGTGAGAAGAAACTTCGGGGAAATTGTGAGTCATACTCGTCTCAGCTGTGAACTTTGCACCGGATTAATGGAAAGAAAGCTTGTGAATAATTCAGAGTACGAACGGCTTATTCGATTTTGGGTGAGTTCAACACAAAAGAAGATGGAAAATCAATTGCTCATACAAATAATTTGTGAGGTACCTTAAACCTTAATTGTAATTTAGAGGGACGATTTGCACTCTGAAGGAGCAGTCTTTCTTTACAACAATGTTCTTATTAAGCTTGGTGAGACCTCAGAGGATAAATTCATAGAAGCAATGCTGGAAGGAAAAAACTATAGAGCTGTTGAAATATTGCGCCGCACTACAGGTGAAATTAAATATTTTATTTATCTTGGAATCTGCTTTCCTGGGACAGTTTTGTAAATATGATTATCCTTGTAGAAGACGGAGGGGAAATTGGCGCAAAAGAAGCTCGCATTTCACTGAGCTGCCTTCTCAAAAGTGAACTGGAATTCCTGAAGGAAATTCAGAATGGAAATCCGTACAATTCGAAGGGGAAGTTTGAAGGATTAAATTTGGAAGACGAAGAAATTGCGAACAAGCTTGTTAGTGGAATATTCCGGAGAGAATGGAGGCTGGACGAGGAGAACTTGGTTGGCCAGCATGGCGAGAAGGTGGACGGGTTTGTAGCCCGAATAAAAAGAACAGCTGAATGTCTCCAGGAAGGAATTCTGTGGTGGAATCCGAATGCCACGCAACTTCCCTTAAACTTTGTTGAAAGAAGAGTTCAAAGGTTGATCTCCGCTGGAGAAGCAGAAGATCCAAAAGCCCTGAGTGAAGTTTTGGCTGTGAGTGGGCCATTTCTGTGGCTTGTGGATTCACCCGGAATGGGAAAGTCTACGGTGACTACGAAGCTGGAGGAAGAATGGCGGAAGTCGCTGGAATCCTGGAGGGTTGTCATCAGACTGAACCTCAACCTGATTCAAAACTCCCTCCAAAATGTGGCGAAGAATGAAGAGGACTTGAGCTTATCCCCTTTCCTTCAAAGGTTCGTTCCTTACATTCCTCTTAAGTCGCTTTCATCTCGCTTTCTCAGAGGCCGTCCAGTGAAAGTCGTTCTCCTTCTGGACGGCTTGGATGAAGTTTGTCCCCAACACGAAGCCACGATGCTCCGCGTCCTCCATTCGCTCCTTGAGGCTCCAAAAGAAACTTTCAATTCGAAATTCTTCAGTTTCGTCCTCAGTCGACCGAAACCTGAAGAGTCGCTACGCCTGGAGAAAGTCTTCCTCACGACTCGTCCTCATCTGAAGAACAAAATCCAAATGGAATTTGGGGTCGACGCACATTCGCTCCTCCCTTTGGACCTCAACGAACAGATTCGCTTCCTTTCCCAAACTGTCTCGGAAGTTGTTGACTTTCCCGAAGAGAAAGCAAAAGCAGCGTTGAGTTCGATTCCTTTTTCTGCGCGGTCGCTTATGGGAAATCCGCTGATGTTGTTTCTGTTGGCGCAAGTTTTGAAGTCCGATGGAGCTTCGTTTTTGGAAGTATTTGACCTTTATGACCTCTACGAAAGCTTCATGGAGGCGAAGCATTTGCTTTTTGTGGTGGAGAAGGAAGACGCTGGTCAATGGAAACAAAAGACAGGTCACAAAGTTAAGAAGATTCTGGATGAAAGCTTACCTCACTACTTTGCATGTGCGCTTAAGCAGCTTCAAGTATTTGAATTTGGACCTGAAGGGCCCTGCTTCCCGCTTTTGCGCTACCTTCCAGAAGGGAAGAAGCGTGAGGAGCTCCTTAGCTTTGGACTCCTCGTGCTTAACTCACGAGGACAGGTGGAATTTGCGCACAGGAGCTTTGCTGAATTCTTTTACGCAAGACTTCTTACGTCGCAAGACACCCCAGTTTCCCTAAGGGACGCGCTGTTTCGTCAGCTCTACTCGCCTTCGTTCGGAACGTCGTTTGCTTGTGAAAACGTGGAGGACTTTGTTTTGTGCGTCTTGAAGAAAAGGAGGTCTCAGATTGGAACGGAGGAATCGCTTCTTCCCATTTCATTCGACTGGCTGCAAAGAAAAGAGGAGAGGAAGTTTGTGCTGGGGAGTTTCCTGGGGGGACGGCTGTTTCCTCTTTTGGGGGAGGAGATTTTATCCTCCGCCGTCAATTTTGACCTTCCTGAAGTGACTGACCTTCTTCTCAGTGTCACCGTGACCTCAAACAAAAACGCTGATTTTGCGAAGTGGTTGACCTCCAGACCTCTTGAATGGACTCGTCGAACACTCCTCAATATTCCCGCGTCCTCCGCCGCTCTCAGCTGGAACAACAACCGCGCGCAACTGGCAGCCGCGCTTCTTTGCATCGATCCTCAAGGCCTTGCGCGTTCCCTGACACAGCAAGAAATCTTCAGAGCGCTTACTTCATGCAAAAACCTGATTGAAATCATTTGCGGTGTCGCAAGTCACCCTAAATTGGAGCCAGTCGAAATTCGACACCGAAGAGAAATTGTGGAAAGTCGACTAGGTCGGTCAGAGCTTCGGAAGATTCTCGTGTCGAAGGAATCTCTGGAAACGTCGACATTGAAGTCCAAAGAAATGGCGTGGCGGTTAGCAGAAGTTTTTACGCAGAAAGAATTGCGTTCGTTTATCACCGAAGAAGATTCGCGTGTGTGTGACGTCGTGGGAAATTGGCCGTCAAAAGTGAAGTCAGTTTGGGGCGAAGACTTTCTGGGTGACCTCGTGACCTTTCGCTTTAAGTTCGGAAAGGTCGAAGGGAGGACGCTGTTCGAAGGAAGAGGACTGGACTTCGCCCTGGACAATTTGTGGGGAAGACTTAATGAGGGAACGAAGGGGGTGGGGATTCTTAGAGAAGCTCTTCTCAGAGGTCACGACTGGAGACTCCTCCAGAAACTGGAAGTCCAGGTGCAAAGAAGACAGGTCAGCTTGAAGACGCTTGGAGAGGTCAACCTGGTCGTTGGGGCAGAAGGAAACTTCCTGTGGGACGTCGCTGAACTCGTTCCTGTCGACATTCTACCGTTTGTAATTCGGTACGGAAAGTTTCGACACGTCCAAAAGCTCCTTCAAACGATTCGCGAGGAGGAAATTCGAGGCCTTTCTACACTCAAACTTTTCCCGTCGCAATTTTAGTGTCTCTTTTTGTGGATGAATCTGTCGAAATTTTCAATCACCTCGTTTCTTTTGCGGAGAAATCCGTAAGCCTTCCAAATTTGTCGAAAGAAGGCGACTTTGCTTCTGCTTTTATGGCTTTGGGGGTCGACGACCTGAGGAAGGTCGTCTTCCAGCGTTTCAGAGGTCAACGGCCTCTGGTGCGTCAAATCTCTTGTGGAGAAGTTCTTCTCCGCCTTCTTCCAAAAATCAGTTTCAGGGTGAACGAAGACTTAATCAAATGCGCCGTGAAGGATTTTCTCATCAAATCAACTTACTGCGAGGTCACAAAGGTCATTGAGGTCTTTGACCTTCTGCTCACTAAGTTTCCATCCCTCAGGGAATATTTCCTCCAAGCAGTAATCACGGAAGCCTCCAGAATTCGCCCAGCAGGTCATTCGCCTCCAAAAGGTCTCCTTCAGTTTCTGCTGCGACAAAATGGAGCGACATTCACCGAATTGCCAGCCACATCTTCTCCAGGGACATTTCTGATGAACCTAATCACCGAATTTCGGAGTGTTTCATCTCAGGTCCACGCAGGAGTTCTTTCTGCTCTGGAGGACAAGGTGAGAAGTTTGTTTGGAAATGAGAAGAACAATGTTCACCGATTGTTGGGGGCGTTAGCGTTCTTCCGAACGGAGGAGGAGTGGGAAGTCCTCGTCCAGACGCTCCTCCTCATTCCTCAAGAAGATTCCTCCGTAGGAGCAGCTGAGGACTCAGCGGAGAAGATTCATCGCGTCTACGAGGACTACGCGACTCCTCTTCTTCGCGTGTGGCTCAGACAATTTGGCCTGGAGGAAACACAAAGGCTTGTGGAGGATGAACTCCTTGGGACGGACAAGTTGGATCGTTACGTCGCTACTTGGCGGGAAGAAAGGTGCACGGCGACTGGAGAGGAGGCGGTGCGGCTGGCAGTGGATTTGGGGAGTTTGGCGTTGCTGGAGGAAGTCGGGAGGCCGAGTCTGCTGTGCTGGAGGGACGAGGAGGGACGGAGCCTCGAGGAAGTCGCAATGGAGAAGTAATTCCTCCAGCAGAAGTTCCAACTGACATTCAATTCTGACGTCTCTTGAAAATTCGACAAGAAGGAATTAATTTGCTTGTCTTTTCCAGCATTCCCTTCAAGCCAAAAGCCACATGTCAAAAATTTGACGAATTATTTAATAATGTGTAATACTAATGGGAATACTGAAGTCCCTTAAATAAATTCAATTTTACGTTCTATTAAACTGTTTTGTAGATTATTTGCTTGTTTTTATTCAATTATTTTCGCGAAACCACTGAAGCAGTCGGTCTTCCCCTATGATGTGTTGGTTATATTCTGGTCTCCTTTGTGGCATGCTGTCTTCTTATCCAACTTTCTTGCCTTTTCATATGCAAGTACGCATCAATTAATACAAATGCTAGTAGTAATATTATTTTCACAGCTGCTATATTTCGTTGTCTCTGTCAAGCAAGGTGATATTATCTGCCTTGTTTGAAAAATAAAAACTTATCCTTACTCCATCGAGTGAATGATGAAATTAAGCTAAGTGAGACAGACTTGCTTATAAAAATTTTTGACAGCTAAAATCGGGGAGGCTTTTTTAAACTTTTAAACTCTCTTCAATTCTACAATACGCAAGCGTTGTTTGGTGGAAGAAGCCAAATTTCAAATTGATTGAATTAGTCATAACAAGAACAGATCGCTTTGTCTTCAACCTACACAAATATAAATCTGTCTTCTTAAAAATATGTGAAGTGAGCGGGCTGCTACCTAAATACTGTGACATGGGCAGTATGGTAGCCTGTAGATATCCTGGAAGCAGCTAGAGTATGGCGAGCTATCCTCTCCAGCTGAGATATTGACCATGGCAAACGACGTGAGTAGGAGAGATGAGGATAGCAATAGCAGGCCGGGGTAGCTCAGTTGGAGAGCATCTGACGGGAAGTCAGAGGACGTGGGTTCGAGTCCCACTCCCTGCCTGATTTTTGCATCCTCCGCTCTCTTCCATACTCACACATTCGTTAAAATACCATGTGAAATATGAAGCCCTGAAACTTAGCTACCTTTACCATGATTCTATGTGTTACTCTAGTTTCCGGAAATACATTAATCTTACCAGTGATATTGCTCGCGAAACTGTATCTAGCCAATTCCTTATGGATCCGTACAGAACGTACAGTGATATAGGCAAACCCTCCTTCAAATATACTGCGTCTTCTGAGTACAGAAAATATAAGACGCTCTCAAGTGAAATTGATTCAGACAGTAGTTTCCAAATTTCCAAGGCGTTTAGTCATGATACTATTCTTCAAGAGCAGAAGAATGACCATGTAGATGTAGATCTTGATAATGTCAGTAGCTACTCGTCGTGCACAGATGCCGCATTGGGAATTTTCTGATCATTTAGGTGAAAGTGGTATACAAGCCACCTAATTCAATCCCATAAGATTCATCTTATATCTATTTAAAAAATGTTTAATGTCACTTAAACGAATTTTGTCCATCTGTAGCTTCTTTATATCTGTTTCAAGCTTGCATCTTCAGTAACGGTAACGATGGACGACCTTTTCCTCGGACGCTCCCTGTCCTTGAGTCTTTCCCACTAAAGCTAAAGCTAAAGAAGAATGATTTCTTGCCTATTTAGAATTTGGAAAATAATATATCGCGTGCCTGAAGTGGCAAACTTAAAAAAAACGATCAAGCTTAAGAACTGAAAAATGGTGGACACGAATTATTAGGGTAATTATATCGTTGTTTTTTTTCAATTCAATTTCCTCCGAAAAACCAGCAGTACAATTTGCTCAAAAGTCTAGAGGTTAAATTTTCGCAAGCTTCGGCCCAAAGAAAGAATCTCGAGTGACAATTTTATAATTAATGCTGCTTGATATTTCATATCCACTGAGCGTGATTTCATCCTAAAGCGCATTCTCGCCCTCATAAGCAATACAAATTAACATTTAATACGCAATTATTTAACTTCAACGGATTCCTTCATGTTTAATATTAACCTTAGCTCCTTAACTCCTTTTCATACTAAATAGTTTACAGTCGACTTACCTCAAAATACAAGAATAGAATTAATAGTGACGTCACAAGTTGTTCTGAAGATGACACTCGTGCTTGAATGCTTTACGAAGTAGAAACTCCCTACGATAATTCGAGCTGGTCGAATACTACGAGCATTCCTGACGTCAAATTTCGAAACAGGTATGTTTTTTAACTCTCTTGTAAACTCGTTTCACCTTTCGTAGATACGGGCACCTAGAGGATGAGCCACAACTAAAAGAATGCCGACAAAAACCGACAGACCTGGCATCACCAAATACCATGGGAGGCCTAGGAGCGAGTATAGTTTGATGGTACCGTAGTTTAGTTTAGTTTAGTTTAGTTTAGTTTATTGAAATCAAACCTGCTCTTATAGAGCTCATTATGCTTGACAGTAGAATAGTATGTATATATGAATAGTATGAAGAATAGTAGTAGCTTGAAAGTACAATAATAATAAAATTACATGTGTGCAGAATTAGTCA
>JAQGAC010001408.1:0-14044 GCA_034696585.1 Isotomurus maculatus | reverse complement strand
AGCCTGCAGTATCTGCGACCTTCAGGGTTGTTCAATTTATCGTGAATAATCTAGCATTTTCTGTTTTCGAATAGAAAGATCAGATATTTGTACCGTATCGTAACCAACCCCTCTCTATAAGCAGTCATCGTTTCCGTGTGTGCTTTAAATTATGCACATGTAAGTTTGGTTAGGGGCTGTCCATAAACCTTGTGGTCTAGCGGAGGTGGGCTTGGGGTAACTCAAATACCACGAAATGCCATGTGGGGGGAGTGGTCGGGCTAACTACATAGGGGTCCAGAAATTGAAATTTCCTTGCTAATTTTTGATAATTTGAACTTGATTTCACTAATTAATTTCACAAATTCACTTAAATGAGTATTCTTTTGTCGTGGATGTAGACCATTATGAATACGGTTAAATATGGAAAGCAACCATGATGAAGGCTAAAAAACTTTGAACCATTTTAAACCTAGTAAAATAAAAATTCTGTTGTAAAATTCAGCCTAATTATTTTTCTTCTACACGGGGCGTTAGGAGGTGGGGGGACAATGAAAGATTTAGAGGCCACGAGGTATATGGGCAGCCCCTTTTATAGATGAAATAAATAACCTAAGACAAACAAATAAAATATGTAATGCAAACATCCTCTTGGTTATTAATCTGCAATTACTTGCATGAGTTTCCAAGAATTCAATTTGACAAATGCGAATGGTACGTAGAAACAAATGAAAACTGATCTTGCTTTAATTACGAATACTTTGAAACCGTTTATTATCCACCAGATGCAAGGCATGGTATGCATTTTTCTACGAATCCGCTAATAGGCCATTATCTAAACTAATTAATCTATTGCTAGATAAATTTAAATTGCTGATGTAATCAAGTTCCCGTCTTTAGTATTTATTCGTTTACTTAAGCTTATTAAAATTTAGTTTCCAATTTGGTTCTTTTCAAGGTAGCTGCAAGATTCAAATACTGTCTAGCACTTCACAATGATCGTTTCTAAACTATTGCCTAGTTTTTTTGCTTCCCTGATTATTTTTACTGTCGGAATTGAACTTTCTAAATCGGAAATCGGTACGCAATATTTAGTTCATCCTCATTCCCAACCTTTGATAGTCAGATTTTTAACACAAAAACATTTTCCTCTCAAGTGAAAAGCAGTCTCAACTTGCCTCAACCTGAGACGTCCTTTTATGTCAGGCAATTGCAGCTTTTGAAAATTTACAACAACCTGAACTGCTGGAGAGACAACGACGTCCAAGATATATCAAACACGTACAATCCTCTAGACAACTTGGATCGCTATGATAATCCTGAAGAGGTTGAAGATTACTTCGAAGAATTACAGTCAGGTCGAGGACTACCCAGGGATTCGCCGTTTATCAATAATCAAGCAAACACGGGAGAAATGATTCGAGTTTATCGCGTGCATTTCTTTGCAAAAGATTGGGAAACTTTTTACAAGACTGCAGCATACTCATTGGCCAGAGTGAACGTCGGAATGTTCTTCTGGGCTCTCAGCGCTCTTGTCACCAGCAAATATGCAAATGAGTATTTCAGAACCCCTGCCTACTACGAAGTATTTCCTCAGCTTTTCGCCCCCAAAGGTTTACTGTACTCTTTGAATGGCATTCAACAACCTCCGTCCAACATTAGCAACGGAGTGGAAGATAGGCTGGTCTACTTTAAAGATGATCCTTTACTCAATGATTTCCACTTTGGGTGGCACACGGACTTCCCGTTCTGGTGGAACAATGCTGAGTACAAAATTCAGAAGGACAGGAAAGGAGAGCTGTTTTTGTAAGAAGCACAAACAAATTTACATATTAATTGAACCAGTACTGGATATACTTTTTTAAATTTAGGTACATGCATAGACAACTAGTGAACAGATACAGAGCAGAAAGAATATCAGTTGGACTCAGAGACTTCACTCCAATAAAGCTGAAAGAGAACCTCGGCGTGGGATACGTTCCTGGAGTTTTAAACATCAATTTCAAAGAAATTACTCCCCGATTGAATAACTCGAGATTAGGTGACTCGCCAATGGACACTGTTGATGAACTTCAAGCGTTTGGAACTAAAGTGGAGGAAGGAATTCTGAGAGGTTATTTCGTCACGGTTAGCTTTCTATGTGTTCCAGATTACAAATTGGAACTATTTGTGTCTACTTATTATCTGATATTGAGCAAAAATAATATTTTCAATGAATATCGCAACGAATCGTGTAGAATAATGGCACACGCGTTGCACTGGGAAATAACAGAGGTTACGATATAGTCGGAGCAACACTTGAATCGTCTGCAGAATCCGCGAGTACAGAAATTTATGGAAGCTTCCACAACCGGGTTCACAGGTTTGTGAGTCGAGTTGCTGATCCGGATGGTTCTCTAATGGTTAGCAACAGTGAATACTAGAATTCTATTTCCATTGGCAATTCACGAGCAATTACAAAATTTTTTCTTCCTTGCAACAGCTGCTTCCTGGAATGATGGCTCTTCCTGAAGGGTCCATCCGAGATCCATGCTTTTTTCGCATCCACAGCCTTGTTGACAACTTTTACACAAATCAAAGCAGAAACCTGAAGCCGTACACCGAGGTAACCATCTTTTATCAGAAGCAGATTTTATATCAGATAGCACCATTATGATTGTTTTGTTGAACAGGCGGACCTGAGAATGAAGGGAATTGACTTAATCGGTTTTAGCATCCTGACTGATAGAAAAACTAGTCCGTCAACAGAAATGCAGCTTACTGAATTTTCACTTCCTATATTGGAAACTTACCTTGAAGACTTTTCATTCGATGTCTCCAACGGAATCAAGTCTTGTAATACGTCCGATGTAAGATCAGTAAGAATTATAACATAGACTCTCCGATATTACAATTATCTACAATTGTGTCATGAAATTGCAGTCAAAGAAATATGTGTCCACAATGAAGCGACACAACCACAAAGCCTTTAAATATTACATGAAGGTCTTCTCGCATAAGGAAGGAAAGGTAAGTAGCACCTTGCGCATCTTCATGTCTCCCACTAAAGGATTCGATGGCAAGCCTTACCATCAGGAAAAGCTGTACAGAAACATGATCGAGATGGATCGATTCACCGTCACACTTACACGTGGACTTGTAAAGCCATCAAATGTTTTAAGAATTTCCACAGCTTTAAACTCAAGCTTTAATTACCTTCGCTTCTAGAATAAGATAATACGGTCAAGCAAGGACTCTGCAGTGTCAGTTCCAGACGCAACGTCTTTTGAACAGTTAATGCGAGAAACTCGCGAAGCTATTAAGAAGGGATTGGGAAGGCCTGACACTGGGAAGGGTGTTAAGCACGCGAGACATTGCGGATACCCTGCTCATTTGCTTGTGCCCAAAGGGACGCGAGCAGGAATGCAGTATACGATGTTCGTCATTCTTACAGAAGGAGAGGAGCTTTTGAATTATCCTGGAGTGCCCCTTTGTGGTGTGGAGACTGGAATGTATCCAGACCGGAAACCTATGGGTTTCCCGTTTGAACGGAAACTTAAAATTAGACACACGTTGCCTTCGGTTATTCCCCATAATTATAAATTCACTGATGTTGTAGTAAAGCACATGGGTTAATTATAAACCAGTAAACTTTCAATGAGACTACGTGAATAATTTGGCTTTTTATTTCTAAAGAAGATTTTCCTCCAGTCTCTTTTGTGATGCATGCGTCTCACAAAGATGTAGTTTTCTTTTTTTACCTTAAGTGGTCTGTTTATGTTATACAACTTACTAGGTTGGTATGTCGCTTCGGCACATTCGTTTCCATACCTTCGTTTGCTTTCCGTTATTTCCTTTCGCCCGATATGTTGATTACTCTTTTTAGCAAATTGAATAACAAAGTTGGTTCTGGGATCTTAACTAATAACGAAGGATATAATTTGGTGTTGGTTTGCCTGATTTATAAATGATGCACTTTATTACAGAACCGGAGTAATGACAACGCGCTTCTTCAATATGTTAGCGGATAAATTAAACGTTATTGATTCTTATTGATTCTTCATTTTGTAAAACTTTCAGCGCAGCAATGCAATGCATGCATGCTTAATACTTGATAAGGGTGTATTTTATATATTTGACCAAAATTGTATTCTAAAAATCAATATGTCGCATGTAATTGCGTTAATGCATTCACAATTGGGGGGACTGGCAGTTTAACTTACATAAAGAACCAAATATCAAAAGGCGTTTGTGCATACAGAAGTAATGGAAAATAACTGGTTATGATTTCCAATAGAAATCATTAATATTATGATACGCATAGAAATGGAATAAACGTCCGTCTTTGTCACATCCTTATTACTTCTTCAAGTGCGGACTTTTTTCAAATTTGAGATAAGTTCAACATATTCTCGTTTTATACATTACTCCGGATAATACATCATCAACTAATTTACTTTGTCCACTATACATTTATAAAACCTTATCGTCGCATCTCATTCAATTCCAATCAACCGTACTACCTGTAAGCAGTAGTGAATTCTTTGTGTGTCTACAGAATAATGCATTACGTTTCAAGATTTTTTTCATGATTGTACACGAGTTGTACATTTCCGTAAGGATTGTAAAAATGATTCTAAAGCATCTTTCAGGCAAATTTTGCAAATTACTGAAGCGAAAAATCAGGTCCCTACTACGTGCTAAAAAGGCCAAGGATCTAAATCTTGTGCCCCGTATCTGCTTTATCTGAGGAAAAACAACTCGGGTTAAAATATTTGAGATTGTACGAGAATTGCTTGCCACCGTTGTTGACTTGACACGGCCTGCTCCACTCTAATTGATTGCTGTGTCATTATTCATTAAACTCTTATTTGAATAAGAAGGTTAATAACTTACTGCTGAGTTTCAAGTGGAACCTTCGTAAACAAACTTCTACGTCAAACAGTAAATTAAAAGTTAATGCATAGCAGACTCTACAGCCCAGACAATTTGAAGGACTACTGTGAAAACTGGTTGTCCCCTAGCTTCTATTCAGGGGAAGAATCAGGTTTGAATCTTCATTAGTTCATTCTATCCACATTGACGTATGCGCATTTTTAGAACTCCCTGAATTTATGTTTCAGGGCCTTCGTCATCTCTAGTCTGTCAGGTGTTAAAATTAGTTGCAACAAAATATCTATGCATATGACCCTCATGCTTTCACTAATAATCGTGCTACTAAAACGCGTGTTCTAAGTCAAGAATAAGGAATTCAGGCAACTACATAAGTTTGCAATGAAATTACAACGCTGTGGATCGCAACTTGTACTCGTATTTAAAAATACGATGGTACTGAATCATTTTCAAATGCCACTGCAAACCCCTAAAGTACTAATTCAATTCTAAGTATCCAAATTTGGTCCGCAAAATTTCGTATTTACCCTTTGCAAGGTCAAAATCCTGCATGATTAAAGAATTATAATCTGATGCCGTATCACTTTTGACTCTGCATGTCTATAACTGACACTTACTTCAAATTTTCGGTAAACTTTCTTCTTGCCAGAGTGGAGGTGCAAAATCATCGAGCGTATTTGACTTACGGTTCAAATTGAAAACTGATCATGTCCAACAATTGAACTGCATTCTTAATTTACTCAAAATCTCGATAATAGGCTGAAATATTTTTTACTAGTCTCTATGGAAGCAAAAACTCTTTGTGATCGGACACACGCGGTTAACATCCGTTAATCCATTGCGCTTATCTGTACCTATTTAGTTGACAGGAACTTACCTCAAGTCCTAAATTTATTATCGGACCGATGCTCGATGGCATATCTAATCCATTCAAGTATGAATGCAGTAAGAAAAGAGTGCAACACGTGTGTATGAAAAATTGGAATTAAAATTGTGATTAAAGTGTAGAAATAAATGTATATTTTTAATTTGGACATTGTGCGGAATGATTGTGTGCGCTAGCTCATTTTATGGTATTGTTGTATGTGAGAATTCGGGTCAGTTCGGGAGGTCAATTATGCTAGAATTTAATTGTGTCGTTTGTGTGTATAATTTCCCACTAATTTATTCTTTTGCCCCAGCCACACCCCAAGAGGGGTCAGTGGGAGTGGTCAAATGTCAATCAATATCCCGTACCCCAGCCTCTAACCGCGAGTGTGTATGTGAGTTTTTTGGTGGTGATCAATTTCATTCCAATTTGAATGCCACCTTTGTAAGTGTAATTTTAAACTAGATTTTCACTATGCCCCAACCACAGAGATCAGTGAGGGTGGTTAAATGTCAATCAAGATCCGTACCCCAGCCCTGAAACACGTATTTGCAGGTGTTATGACTGTGTGTGTGGTATTAATATGGTGTGTTGTGTTGGGTTACGGACGGACAGGACGGACGGACAAGATGGAAAGGAAAAAATCATAAAGGAATTGCACTCCTTAATAATCATAGCATCCGTTCTTAAGTTATGGTCCTAATGCTGGGCTGACATGAAATTAATCTTATAAGCCCAAAATGTAGTAAACCGTAAACAGGAACACGCAGCTTTTCATAACCTTATGTTGTTAAAGCTGGTTATACACTATCAAACCTTTTAAACAAAACGGCTTACGGAGATAAGATTAGAATTACAAGTAGCAGGAATCAATAATTCAAGAGCATACATTAAATTTTTCAACAACTACGTTTTTTATGATATGACTACATAGGCAGGCAGAAGAATAAGCCTCTTTGTTAGCCTATTCCTACTTTAATCTATTGGCGAATAGAACTTCCTCCCTTTGGCCGGTGCAAGACAAAGACTCTGACAGAGCAACATATCTAGTATGTGAGCACCTAAACTGGAATTCCAGATACCTCACGCTTCGAATTTTATGCAGAGTTCTGAGAGGGTGGGATGTTACAATCGAAGCCTTAAACCCTTATTGTAACGTCCAAGAAAGTTAGCGGGAAGGAAACCTTGTAGTGGGCTCTGATGCAAGGAGAGGGTTTAGGAGGAGGTGCCACAGATGTTAGAAGTCTGGGAGTGCTGCAATTCATTCTATTAAAAATCTTTTGAAAAATTTGGGGTTATTATAGAGATACATTAATTTCAGTTAGAACGTGAACATCTGTTGAAAGTGAGAGTCTGAACTTAATAGCGAAATGCGGTCGCAAGAATCGATAAAAATGGGTGATTAGATTAACGTAAGCTCATTACTCGAAGAAACTTTATCTCAAGGTTGCCATGTACTAAGGTACATGGCCAAGCAATGATATCGTAACACACGTTTGGTGAGATATGCATGTGGCACTTTTGGCAGCTTATAGTTTTTGAATTTTCACGCTAGCCTGAGAGAATGGGAAAATGTTTCGAATTAATTATGTCTCAAGATTGAACTGAAATTAATATAAACGTGTCAAAGTAAACAATTTTATCGAAGTTGACGCAAGTGTTATCACAGTGAACAAAACGTTTCCATGGAAAAAAATCATGGTCGAAATAATGGGTTTGAAGTAGATGAAGAGGTCCCAACTTTAAACAGAAGAGTAGATATAATTGCTATCCACAGACTTAGGCGAAAGGCTTACATTGTTGACCCGACAGTTCGTACAGAAGATACCTTAATAAACAATTAGAAGTGAACTTAGAAAAGAAATCAATCTATGAACCTGTTGTGGAAGATTTGCATCAGAAGTACAATATCAACTTCAAAATTGAAGTAATTGGAATACTATTTTGATCAAGAGGGTATATTTCAAATTACACACTTAGTTTAATACAAGATCTTAATTGATCATTTTCTGCTATTATGGATATAATTTTATCTAGGCCTAATAGGTCTAATAGACCACGAGGTTTATGGACAGCCGCTTGTCAATTACATTATTGTCAGTTAGGGCGAATCATCAGATTTTGTTAGATTGTATTAGAAAACAGGATTTTTTAATGTGTTTATTGGAGTAGCAATAATAGTTTGGGATTAAGAGTGGAATATATTTCGATTTTAAGTACTCAGCTTATTCGGGAAATCAAAACATACCACATGGCATCAATAAAATTTTGATTCTCGATAAACTTCACGGTTTCAAGGATTCAAATATATTTATGTTTCTCAAACTTTCGAACATTAGATTTAATAGCCCAAGGGACTACATTATTTCTTAAATGGTGGATGCATTTTAAATCTTGGTACATTTAAAGGATGAAGGGAGTATACATTTTACCACGGAAAGCCATAATATCAAGTGCCTATAATTTATTACTACCATTATATCTAATGATATTTTCCACTCATTCTGTTACTACCTCTTTCATCATAAGACGTATTAAAAATTCATACTCTTTTGCCTTAGTAACATTACTGCCTGCTTTCATCTTTTGATGGGTATATTAAGAGATATGTAAGTATAAACGTGTTTAATGATACCCAATGCCTGAATTGATGTGACTCTTTTTGCTACTACAGATCTGGAAATGACACGAGAAGATCAAATAGAAACCCAGAAACCGTTTGAAAAAACACCAATACGCAATCGCAATCTACAGAATAGAACGGGTACCCCATTTCGACAGCTACTGTCCACATTGACGCGGTAATTTTTCTGTTGTATGATTTTCTTATATTTCTCCTTCTCATTTTCGAGTACACTTCTTGAGATCGAATCCTAAAATATGATAGGAGTCGAAATTCCAGAATTACGATTAATGAAGCACACAATGCAATTGCCATTACCAATATGTAAGACAACAGGTTGAGCTCATTTTTCCATCGAATCATTGCAAACAAGCAAGCAAGCAAAATAATAATGAAGCCTGCATGATGGAACGTTACCTTCAAATCAGCAAACAGCTTGTTTGATATTTGATGCATTATTTGCATTTGTCTGTACGCAGATGTAACAGTTCTGTCTGTTTTTGCATTTTCAAATTCGTCACTTCGGAAATAATTGAACCACTCTGTCATTGGTTGGATATAAACTATTCCACACAGCAGTGCGAATGTAGCAATATTGGCTACGTGGTTAATTACCATTGCAAAGAAAGCCAACAGCGGAATAAATTTCAGTTCAAACTTTACCCGTATACCAAAATTTTCGATCAAAAACTGATGCAGAGGTTCGTTTTCTTCGAGAACAAATGCAATTGGAGTGATGAGCGGAGCAATTGTACCAACAGCGTTTATCAGCAAAGTAGACATTCCCAGGAGGAATGACAAACTTCCTTCTTTACTTTGAATCAGCAGTAGGACCAATTTTTGAATTCCTTTAATGTCAAATGATTTCAAGGTCAAAGCTTTTTGAACCTTTTCGTTTGCAGCTTTGTGTTTCTCTGAAAGCAAAAAACAGTACTCCAATTAATTATTACTGAACAAATGCCATGAAGAGGAAGCTTACTCGAGAGGTTGGTGTCAAATTCAATTGTATGATTCACGAAGTGTAGAATCTCTGTGTTCTTGTATGCAAACACAAAGCCAGGTCCGATGATGCAAGTACACATCGTGGAGAGTAAGATGAATCCGCCTAAAGCTAATTTATCGAAGTTGGTTGGGACCCATAACAGCTTCAACACGTGGAAGAGTGAATACAGGTTGTACAACACGAGATAATACATTACTCCCAGCCAAGCAATGAATCTTCTTCCCGAGGAACGTTTAATTTTCTTCATCTTTTTGTCCCACTGGAATGGACACATGTAAACAAGGTCCCACAGAAATAAGCGTAAACGCAACATAAGTAGAATTCTTCGAGTTATCATATTTACTCAATTTCTCGGAGCAAAAACTTAGCAGTAATATCACAATGCCGTTTTGAAGACTGACAACTGACTAGCCAAATTTCTATAATATCAAACAAAATAGCTCAGATTGCACAAGGAAAAAACTTCTCGCATGGATATACGTACCCTGGTTTTTGTTCCGATTTACTCGTACTTCTCGTACTTTCTAATATTTCTTTTCTTTCTTTCATCACCAAAGTATATAGCTAAGGTCTGAACCATCTAAATACTTTGTTTAGCTCATTATATTTCCAAGTCCATTGCATTAGAAACTGTTGCATTTTGAAACATTGAGTTTAATCAGCGACTGTTGGAATTGCTTATGTTGCAACAGCTAATATTGCAAAATGTAAAAATTCAAGTAGGGGACTGTCCATAAACCTCGTGTTGTAGACGAGGGGGGGTGGGGTGACTCAAATACCACAAAATGCCACGTTAGGGGGTGGGTGGGGTCGTGCTTACCACCTCGTGGTTTTTAAACGGAAATTTTCCAAAAGTATTTCTGAAAAATGACCCTCATTTCACTACATAATTTCACTAGTTGACGTAATTTCTAGTTTGGACTCGTAATATCAGACTCCTTTTCAGGATAAGCAACCTGGATCAAGGTTTATGGAAGATTTCAAAGCGTGATTAAAATAGTAAAATAAAAACTTTCGTGTGAAATTATGCATAATTATTTTGTGGCGTCAGGGGGTATTGGAAATGCCACGATCAGCCACGACAAGGGGGGTGGGTGTTAAAAATGACGGATTTGTAGGCCACGAGGTTTATGGACAGCCCCTAGAATAAATAATTTGCTGAAGGGTTAAAAACATTACGACGAGGGAGACTGCGACGGAATTTATATTTTATAGTACTTTGGACTAAACAACTCAAGCAATTAATATTTTATAAGCTTTAAAAGCAAACATTATTCTTACTTGCTGTATCGGTTTGAATACTACTTTGATAGCCGGAGTAAAATAGTCGCTGATATGTTTCGCAGTACCCAATTGCTTTTAAACTTGTTTTTAAAGGATTTGGAGTTAAAGATGCGGAGAGTTTTAAAGCTTCATAGTGTTGTTACAATTCAAAACAAGAACGCAATAACTTAATTATGTTTTTATTCGATATTAAGAAATTCTAAAAAAGGTACAAAGACGTTGAAGGTTTTATTTCCCTCGAGATACATTGCGTAAACCCACACCACTAACAAGCACACAATTACAGCCATAAAAAGTGCTTGCTATAAAAATATGTGAATTATATTTGAAGCCAGCGAGCAATATTATTTGACAGTTCAATTCAGACCGGTGACGTTAAATTAATTCAGAATACATGGGCAAAGGAGTGCAAAGATTTACCATCTCAAACTGCCATTAGCTGACTCCTGAATTAAGACTAACGAGAATTGTAAAACTAAGGACGTTTATGAATGGTTTCATACTTATGTAGCAATTAAGACGCTGGAAAAGATCCTCATGCTTCCTTTAATAAGTGAATCATAAGTATTGTATCAAGCTTTAGTTATCCTTGTGATAACATTATTCACCACAGTGTTACAGAATGCGCTTGGACCAGATAATTGTATCTAGCTTTGTTTATTTGTATCTAAAAAGACACCACGATGTACCATAAACATTATATTGAAGTAAATACAATCCCAGGTGACACAAAAATGGTAGACGAAAAAAGCGTTAAAACCGCTGTTTGCAACCTGAGAGTTAATCTCATCCGCCTAGCAATGCTTAAATTCTAGCTGCATAAAGAAAACAACAAACGATAAATATCACTAATTATCCTACTGTACTTGCAAATATCAGAAATGACATGCAATTAAATACAATACCATATGTTTTATGTTCGACTCTGCCAAACTCTGTTTCAATTTCAACAAAGGTGCATGTCCTGAACTTTTTATGAACTACTTAATAAACCCTCCTGTAATAACAAAATGCACGAGAAATAGTACTTTTGTTATCTCTAATCTTGATGGTAAGAATCTTTGGGAGTCAAATAGCTTCAAACATTATAGCTCAAATTTATGGGTCACGCTCCCTGAGTTTTTAAAGCATGTCCCTTCTTTCATAACCTTTAAATCAAAACTGTTCAGATATATCTTAAACTCTCAAATCAATGAAGCTTGTCCTATTGCAAATATCTGTAATCTCTCCTGTATAGACACTGTGCTCTATTTCACTAGCTCCGACTCTGATTAATGATTACTTATTCATTACTTTAACATACTACTTTTATTATTACAAACATATTATTCATGTACAAAAAAACCATGCCGAGTCCTACAAAGCACTTATGTCTAATGACGAAGTTTTAGCTAGAATTATCTTGCATGCATATCTAAAATTGAATGTTGAGACGCAGAAATTGAATCCACCTTTTGCTTTTGTACAAGTATAGCAGAAATGAGATGCTCTCTGGAATTCTTATATTTGGAAGTGCTATTAAGCATCATAATAGCTTCAAATTCCCAAATGTATTTTTTAATTAGCAGACTCAATGTTGGAAACAAAAATATTAAAGGAACAATTGGGATCTCCCATTCGAACAAGAGACTGCAGCTGAAAAGGAAGTGTAGTTTTCAATGGGGTTGAAAAATATCCTGATGCTATTAAAAATTGCAAAGTACACTGAAATAAAGTTCCATGATGACTCAAGCTAATATGGCTTAATTCTTAAACTCCTTTGGGTGTCAAATTATAACCACCATACGTTCTCAGTTGGTGACAAATGTAAAACAAGTTTAACCACACAATATGACGGAATAACCTGTTTGCCTAGCAGTGTGCAGCAAATAAGTTTTCGTGAATTTTTAGGAGATTTAATCATTTCTAACTTCCACTGCTGTAGTGTTTCATATCCACAGTTTCTAAAGGTAAAAGGTAAAACTTTTAGACTTGAATAAAACTTTAGACTAAAACTGGTCAAGTCTTAAAATTCAACATTTGAAAGGAAATTTTGTGCTTCATGAATAAATGAACAAATAAACTGCACGAGAATGCATTCGGATGGCCACAAGAACAGTTTTGCTATCTGAATGTTGCACGATTTCGAATATCTCGCATTTCTAATTTATAAACTTGGTCCTCTTCAAACAATCGAATCACTTTTGGCTCACAGTTATGTGAATACATTATCTGTTTAAGCGGTGTGAAATGGTATGTGCATAATATTTCTTTATTCTTTATGCTCAGTCAGGTATTTGCATGCGAAATGTAAGACTGGGTTGATATGGTTTCCTAACTGATACCGTCCACTAAATATGTCATTAGAAGGTTCTAAAGCAACTACATAAATAAATAACCACTTTTGCATACAGAAAATTCTCAATGGATTTATTGACTTTCTTGGAAACAAAAACACCCAGAAAAACAGACGACTAAAATGATGCTACTAGAGTATACATTTAATAAAAACGCAATACATGACTTTCTTTGGTATCTCACATGCGAATTAATATTACCCATAACTGATCCCTTCAAACCTCTTCTGGAGTGAGTACGAGGTTAAATTATTTCCTTACTTTAGGAGACAAGTTTTTTTGTAGCTGACTTTGGATTTGTGAGGGAGTTTTGTTTACCAGTCACAAGATCAGGTATTTCTAGTACAGTATGAGAGGGTTTTTTCATCATTTAGACGTTGTAGTGGTGTCTTCGGCCAGGACTTCGGAGCTCACAGGTACATAAATTGTCGCTATTCTCCAGTTTATTTCTTTAAAAGGATTCAATACTGCTGCCCAGCCTTATCTAAGATCAAGCTAAATTCATTTGAAGATAATAATTCAGCCCAAACTATGGACGATTAACACGTTTTGATTTCATAATTGCATTATTTCTCGAAGGATACTATGATTAAAAGCTAACAATGAGCGAAAACAACAAGCGGACACTGAGAAGCACTCTTGTTTTCACTGTGCAATTACCACGCCATTTCAACTTCAGTTATGTTGGTTTACTTGGCCCGGCTTTGCCCCGTAAAATTTCTCTGACATAATTTCCAAGCGAATTAGCGCCACCAAGAAGCAATAGCGCAAGCGTGGCAGCCACTTTTCGAGACTCTCTGCTAACAAAGCCAAGAAGGAAAATAGTAGAATGTAACCACCTGCATGAATTGCTGTTTCACAATTCCTAATTGTTATCCTCTCCACTAGATTGTCGACGCCTTGATGAGTTTTACCGGTGCCATTCAATTTTACAAATCTGCTCAACTTCATATTGTCAATCAGACGTCCGTTTTCAGAGCCCCTTCTCAGTGCATCACTGAACCCAGCAGCTTTAATACGAAATGAAGTTCGTTCAAAAACACTCGCGAAAGGAGACTCAATAAACGAAAATAATGCCT